>JARYGA010017013.1:0-107003 GCA_030545235.1 Helianthus tuberosus | reverse complement strand
CTCATCGTCTCACAGACCAGGCAGTAGAACAGAATAGGCTGCCTAAGCGTATCAGTGCTACTACTACTACTACTACTCCTGCTACTTCCAGTGATAACAAGTGAAAATGGGATGGAGCCTCCAGCAATGGTTCGATTTCAGTTCAGTTCAGTCCCAGGCACAGCAGCGAAGGACTGATGACTATCAGAGCCCTGGTCAGCAATCTTCTGGTAGTCAAGGGAAGGGTGGATATCGAGGAAACCTCCCAAAGTGCAACAAATGCAACAGACACCACAGTGGTCAGTGCAACAAGGGTCGTTGTCAGCGGTGTCTCAAGATGGGTCATGAAGCTAAGGATTGCAGGAGCTCACGACCTGCGAATCAGAACCAGCAACAACAACCACCAGCTCCACAGAACCAGTAGCTGCAACAGCGAGGCAACAGGGGATGCTTTCAGTGTGGTGCTGAAGGCCACTTTAAGCGGGACTGCCCCCAGTTAAATCAGAATCAGAATAACAATAACAATAATCAGGGCAACGGGAATAACAACGGGGGTAATAACGACGGCAATGGTGCCAGGGGTCGAGCGTTCGTGATCAGTCAGGGTGACGCAAGGAATGATCCTAACGTAGTGATGGGTAAGTTCCTTCTCGATGACTTTTATGTTACTGTTTTATTTGATTCGGGTGCCGATACCAGTTATGTGTCTCTAAAAGTTAGTCAAATGCTTAAGCGCACACCAACACCTTTGAACACTAAGCATGTCGTAGAGTTAGCGAATGGTAAAAGTTTAGACGCCACACACATAGTTAAGGGCTGTAATCTCGCCTTAGCTGGTCAGACCTTCTCTATCAACCTCATTCCCATCATTCTTGGTAGTTTCGAAATCGTCATTGGGATGGATTGGTTATCCCAACAGCAAGCAGAGATCCTTTGCAAAGAGAAGATCGTTCGTATTCCCCGTTCTGGTAAAGAACCCCTCGTGATTCAAGGCGACAAGAGTGGAGCTGTTGTGGGCATCATCTCCTTCCTTAAGGCCCAGAAGTGTTTGCGAAAGGGCCACACCGCTATCTTAGCACTTGTTACTGACGCATCAACGAGAGAGAAGAGAATAGAGGATATTCCAGTAGTACGCGACTTTCCTCAAGTGTTTCCTGAAGATTTACCTGGGCTACTGCCTCATCGCCAGGTCGAATTTCAGATCGAGCTAGCTCCTGGAGCAGCACCCATAGCTCGAGCACCTTATCGCTTAGCTCCAACCGAACTGGAAGAACTGTCAAAGCAATTGCAAGAACTTTTGAATAAGGGTTTCATTCGTCCTAACTCTTCGCCCTGGGGAGCTCCAGTGTTGTTTGTAAAGAATAAGGACGGTACTTTCCGTATGTGCATAGATTACCGTGAAGTCAACAAGGTGACCGTGAAGAATCGCTATCCTCTTCCACGTATTGATGACTTGTTCGACCAGTTGCAAGGGTCGAGCTACTATTCGAAGATAGACCTGAGGTCAGGTTACCATCAATTGAGAGTCCAAGACGAGGACATCTCTAAGACAGCGTTCAGGACTCGGTATGGACATTACGAGTTCCTGGTTATGCCTTTCGGACTAACAAACGCACCTGCAGTCTTCATGGATCTTATGAACAGGGTGTGCAAGCCCTACCTGGACAAGTTCGTTATTGTTTTCATCGATGACATCCTGATCTATTCTAAGAGTCAGGAGGAACACGAGCAGCATCTACGACTTATTTTGGAACTCCTTCGAACAGAGCAACTGTATGCAAAGTTCTCGAAATGCGACTTCTGGCTTCGCGAAGTCCATTTCCTAGGCCACGTAGTGAACAAGGATGGGATTCATGTTGATCCATCCAAGGTAGACTCGATCAAGAACTGGCCTGCACCCCGTACACCAACAGAAATTCGCCAATTCTTGGGTTTGGTGGGATACTATAGAAGGTTCATCAAAGATTTCTCCAAGATCGCCCAACCTCTCACTTCGCTAACTCAGAAGGGCGTCACCTATCGTTGGGGTGATGCACAGGAAACAGCGTTTCAGCACTTAAAGGATAGACTTTGTAGCGCACCTATCCTCTCATTACCTGAAGGCACAGACGATTTTGTGGTTTATTGCGACGCATCCATTCAGGGACTTGGATGTGTGTTGATGCAACGTGACAAGGTTATTGCTTATGCGTCACGTCAACTTAAGATTCACGAAAGGAATTACACTACACACAATTTGGAGCTGGAAGCTGTTGTTTTCGCACTCAAGATATGGAGACATTACCTGTACGGTACCAAGTGCACCATTTACACCGATCACAGGAGTCTCGAGCATATCTTCAAACAAAAGGAGTTGAACATGCGACAACGTCGGTGGGTCGAGCTATTGAATGATTACGAATGTGCCATCAAGTATCATCCTGGCAAAGCCAATGTTGTGGCTGACGCCCTCAGTCGAAAGGATACTACACCTAGACGCGTACGTGCTTTACAACTCACTATCCAATCTAGTCTTCCTTCCCAGATACGAGATGCTCAGGCTGAAGCATTGAAACCAGAAAACGTCAGGGCTGAAGCCCTACGCGGTTCAAGGCAACGGTTAGAACAAAAGGAAGACGGCGCCTACTATGTAACAGGACGTATCTGGGTCCCACACTATGGCAATCTACGAGAACTTGTGATGGATGAAGCACATAAGTCTCGTTACTCAGTACATCCTGGTTCAGATAAGATGTACCATGATCTCAGAACTACGTATTGGTGGCCTAGCATGAAAGCTCACATAGCAACTTAGGTCAGCAAGTGCTTGACTTGTGCGAGAGTCAAGACTGAATATCAAAAACCATCGGGCCTACTCCAACAACCAGAAATACCACAATGGAAATGGGAGCAAATTTCCATGGATTTTGTTACTGGTCTGCCTAGATCTCAACATGGAAATGATACTATTTGGGTGATTGTGGATCGACTCACAAAGTCTGCACACTTCTTGGCTATCAAGGAAACGGATAAGTTCTCTACCCTAGCAGACGTTTACCTGAAGGAAGTGGTTTCAAGGCACGGGGTGCCAACCTCTATCATATCAGATCGTGATGCATGTTTTACTTCAGAACTGTGGCAAGCGATGCACAAATCTTTTGGCTCTCGATTAGACATGAGCACAGCTTATCACCCATAAACGGATGGGCAGTCTGAACGCACCATCCAAACTCTTGAAGACATGCTTCGTGCATGTGTAATAGATTTTGGCAACGGCTGGGAAAAACATCTCCCTCTAGTGGAGTTTTCGTATAATAACAGCTACCAAACAAGCATTCAAGCCGCTCCGTTTGAGGCACTGTACGGGCGTAAGTGCCGATCACCTCTTTGTTGGGCAGAAGTCGGCGACAGCCAAATCACTGGCCCAGAACTCGTAGTTGATACTACAGAAAGGATTGCTCAGATACGACAATGCATGGCGGCAGCTCGCGACCGTCAGAAAGCCTACGCGAACAAGCGCAGGAAACCACTCGAGTTCCAGGTTGGGGATCGAGTGCTACTCAAAGTCTCACCTTCGAAAGGTGTAGTTCGTTTTGGAAAAAAGGGCAAACTAAATCCGCGATACGTTGGACCTTTCGTAATCATAGAGAAAATAGGCAAAGTGGCCTACAAACTAAACCTACCCGCAGAACTCAGTGCAGTTCACAACGTTTTCCACGTGTCGAATCTGAAGAAGTGTCTGTCAGATGAGACCCTCATAGTTCCTTTGAAGGAGCTCACTATCGATGATCAGCTGCGATTCATCGAGGAACCAGTAGAGATTACTGACCGAGAAGTTAAGGTCCTCAAGCGCACTAGAATTCCTCTCGTTCGAGTTCGTTGGAACTCCCGTCGTGGCCCAGAGTTCACCTGGGGACGCGAAGACCAAATGAAACAAAAGTATCCCCAATTGTTCGAGAACAGTACAACCACTACTGAGGCTGAAGCTACTGCGGAATTTCGGGATGAAATTCCAAACTAACGGGGGAAGGATGTGACACCCCAGGAAAACCATGCAACTTAACTAGCTTTCTCAGTAAGTACGTACCAAATTTCGGGACGAAATTTCTTTCAACTTGGGGATAATGTGACAACTCGTATTTCGAACCTCTCTTTGTACCTTGATGTAATCAGTGAGAACGTTATGTGGTTATATGAACTTGGTAGATTAATTGAATGTTGTGCTATGTGTTTATATGTAACGAATTGTATTGTATATTAACGAACCAATCGCACAACACAACCCGATCGCACAAGCCCATTCGGGCTACACTCTTTGTATCCGAACCAAGGGCAGCCCAAAGCTGGGTTCGGCCCACTCCTTCTTACGCATACACATAAACTTAGGGAGTGTTATTTATCATTTGTTACAAAACAAGAACACACACCAAACCCTAATACCTCTCCCTCTCTCTCTCTCTCACTCGACGGCAAACACCCCTCCTTTCCATCGAAGACCTTATTGTTTCGGATCATCCCTGTTCTAGCATCAAATCCGGTCAGTGTCTTACTATTGTTGGTATATTGCTATGTCTATATGTTAAGTGATATGATTATTGCTATGATCTTGTATAGTGATTAGGGTTCTTGTTAGTCACTGTTAACATATGTTGTATGAGGAAACATGATGTGATAATAGGGTAAATCGGTTCACATGTAAAGGGTAATGGGATCGAACATAAGTAATCGGCTGTGATGTGGTTAGAGGTTTGATTAATTCGTATGTATTGGCATGAAGTATTTGAAAGCTCTAATGTTATGAATTGTTAATATGATATTAGGATTCATATGAAACACTAGATGAAACCTTGATTTAATCGACTTTTGATCAAACAGAAACTGTTAGAATTGATTCGGTGTAATCGGGTAAATATGGAAACTGTTAAAATTGGTCAAACGAATTGATGGAAGTTAGTAACTAACTTGCATGATTTAAGGAGATATGCTACCAATCGCACAAGTTTGTCGGTCGCACAAGATCAAGTCACACAAAACCTGATCTGATCGCACATGCTCCCAATCGCACAAGATATGATGCAACTGTTACAACACTATGTGCAACGTATATCTTGCATGATCGCACAAGACCTTGTGGATCGCACAAGACAGTGCCGATCGCACAAGGCTTGGGCCACACACGAATCACTAGAACTTTTACACGGTTGGGCCTCAAAGCCAAAATTCCGATCGCACAATTTTATTCGGATCGCACAAGACCAATGTTTAATTGTTTGGGCCGTTTACATATTGGACTGCTTATGTTTTATTGGGCTGGGTATCTTTGGGCTTCAATGGGTGAATCGCACAAGGCTGTTAGACTTGTGCGAGCCCAATCTTTTGAATCGTACAAGTATGAATATGTTATGTACTTGACTGTTAATGTGTTTCCATGATCAATACGTGATCGTAATCTGTTAACTTATGTGTAAACATATGTGCACTATTTGAACCTAGACCTGACTTGTATGGTAACCATGTTAGGACGTGGTTGACCACATATAGCTCAAGTAACCTTTCTATGTGTCTGTCGAGCAAACCAAGGTGAGTTCACACTCTTTCCAAGGCATGGGATTCCCAAGGGTTGGGAATGGGTTAATGATTTAAACGGTAACTACAACCATCCTCCGTAGGTAGGATGCCAAGATTACACACTAGACCAAAACTCTATCATGAAGTCCCTCATTTATATCGACTTAATTGCCGAGGCCTATGGCGAGCAGGTCATTAGTTAATAGCGCTCTTAGGTTTAACAAACCTCACACCGTGCCAGTCGGACGGGCGTGTACTAATGGACTATGGGCAAAGGGTCAATGCTGATAGACATTGACTTAGGGCACCACTTACATTTTCATAGTAGTCGATACGCACGGTCTAGTAACACATGGGAAACCCCCACTAATCTTCACAAACATGTCAGGGTGACCGCGATACGAATTAATACGATACATGGTTTATAAAACGAACATATGATTTACGAAACGAATGCTATAACTAAACAACCAACTGTGAACTCGCTCAACTTTGTTGTTGATTCGTTGTTACATGCCTTGCAGGCCGTTAGGTACTCATGGAGCTTGCACAGGGAGGCGCGGTCGTTGTGGGACATGGCAATGTGTGCCATGCTAAAGACATTACTTTATTTTGTATTTAATACTTACATTGGGTTTTACAATTATGCTTCCGCTAAACACTTAACTACGTTTTTTATTGGAACACCTTTCATATTGTGTGGTTGAATTTTACTTATTACTTGTTATGTTCAATATGATTGGTGGCTTGATCCTGGTCATGTCACGCCTCCAAGCGTCGATACTCCGCGTGTGGATTTTGGGGGTGTGACATAAGCTATGGCGCTTGCCGTAGCCTACGGCGGCTATGAAACTCCTACGGCGGACTGATACTGGACTACGGTGATAACAAGATCAGCAAATTGCCGTAACCTACGGCGCCAGCTGTAGGCTACGGCGCCGCCTGGAAGTGCCTCCTTTGTTCTTTCTCAAGTCTTCATTGATCCACTTTGTTTCCGCAAGATGTGACATCCAAGCATGATAAGACCACTTATTTATGCTCCTTTTCACCTGAAACACAAAACATTCCATAGTTACCAAGTTCCAACAATTAACCAAATTAAGCATGAGGTGTGTATATTTTTGTATCATTTAAGGGTTGTCCAACGGACCACCCATCACTTCACAAGGTCTGACAGTTTTCTTCCCCAAATTAGTAACAGAGAATATCACACAGTTTTCAACAAAGAACCTATGACAAAACCCCTTTTTGCAGTATTCAATCACATCAAGAATCAAGGTGATAGTTTATCATTCATATCACATCAAACATTCATTACACAATCATTCAGTCTAAGCAATCACGTATTCATTGGCATAATCAATCACACACAATCAATTGTTTGGATCATCTAGGGTTTGTATGAATTAAAAGAACAAATTATCAATATAACACAAGCACATACCTAAGATGAATATAGAGATGATTCTAGGAGGATCAGAAAGGTCGACGATTGATGTGTGAACTTGTGTAGCCAAGAATGATTGAAAAAGGAATAGAGATGATTAGAGAATGGTACAAATGTGTACAGTGAAGTTATGGGAACTTTGAGGGTTTTGAGTAGTTTATTAATGTTTCATAATATCCCTAAACACCCCCTAACTATGCAAGTTTCATACAAGAAGCACAAACTAACATACAATTTCAGTAAAGCACATAATTCATGTATTTATCATGTGACACATAAGTTTCTTATAAACCATTCGTTTATAATTATTATTCACGTTAGTCACCAACGTTCAAGAGTTGTCATGTATGTGTTCCGGTAATTCTCTGAATTACCAACGCAGACACATTTAACTAATCCTAGTTAAATGCAGTGCTATGAATGTATTGTTTAATTAACTATGGTTAGGTTAAAGTAGCAACCTGAAGTTGCAGGTTGTCACACAAACCCACTAACTACTTTGTTATTAATAAAGTACAGGAACGTTTACCTACTACACTTAGTTAGCAATATTTTCATGTATCATCAAGTTATTCCTCATTTTGGGGTTTTTCAAAAAAATAAAAATTTACTTTTAACCCAAAAGTTTTTTAATCTTTTACAATTTTAACCTTAAAAAATTCATTTTTTTAATTTTAACCTAAAACTTTTCATTAATTGCAATTTAACCTCACAATTTTTTTACTTTCAACTTTGGTCCCCTATACTATTCAACTTTCACAAATTTTCATTCTAGATTTTGCGAATTAACACGGCACAACGTGCGGCTATGGTTCATTCGTTCAAATTTTTGTGATTTAACACGGCGCAATGTGCATGTGTGGTTCAACATTTTTACATCTATTTTTTCTCGTTTGACATGTTCGTCACAATGTGCGGGTCCCAGATCGACTTAGTGTTGGTGGTCGCTAGCGGGGGTGTGACATTGGTGCTATTTGGTTTTCACCCCGCCACAACGCGAGGGGGGGGGGGTGTAATTCTCATTTAATAAAACATAACTAGGTTATAACCCCTATATTAAACGAGATTGTACAATGGAAATAGTATATGACACTTCATACAACTAATTTAAATTTATCACAAAAACCGGTCTATGTTAATTAGTAACAGTGAAAAACATAATAGTCTGTGTATTACATTCTTTATATGTCTAAAATTACGCATTACATTACGTAGAATAGTGTATGTAAATAAATTTATTTTTATTATTGTATATGCTTTAAATATAATTTTTATTTAAAGTAAATGAAAATAAATTTATTGATATGTCATAAATTAGATTTGTTATTTTTTTTTATAATTGTTATGTTGATTTAATTAATAATTAGTTATTATAAAATTAGAATCTAAACTTACGGTTTATATATGTAACTAATAGTTAATTTACTATTTCACTAATGGGTAAAAAAAGAAACTAATGATATGATAATAGGATTTGCTCTTTTTATCAAACATTCCTTATTAAGGGTAATGGTAGATAAGAAAAAAATGGTGAGGCATTTGTTGAACTTTGTATACATGTACTGCGTATTAGATAGATATGGCTTTGGTGTGATAATCATTGACCATCAAAATCAATAAATGGAGTAATTATATCAGTTTTTTTTTTTTTGAACGGCCAACGAAACTTTTATTTATCACATTGCTAACAAGATGCTAGCAATAAAAGAAATCCGAGCATACAAGACAATCCGAAACATACAGTCCACAATAAAAAAAACAAACCAAGACTATCCGATTTTGGTCGTATCAAATCTCCCCCAAGAGTCCCAAGTCATATCCGACATCTTCCCTCGGTTTGTGATCCATAGATAGCTCATAATCTTTATTTCCTCAAACACATTCCGCACGACAACCGGCTTTTGATTATGGAGTAGATCATTCCTTGCTTTCCAAAGACTCCAAAACGTAGTAAGCACAACTCCATAGAACGCCTTTCTTGCTCGGTCATTAGTTTTGGCCGTTTTATAGTAGAACAATAAATCCCGAACATGAAATGCGAAAAGATTAGGCACGCGGCACCACGAGAATACACACGGCCAAATCTCCAAGGCCACTAGGCACCCCGTAAACAAATGATCGACCGACTCATAATTAGTATCACAAAGGCAACATCTTACAGCATTGACTTGAATGTTCCTTTGTAGTAAGGCATCGGCAGTTGGAAGACGATCATAAAAAGCCCGCCAAGCCACCATACCAACTTTTTTAGGGACCCAGTTGCACCACTCATACACAACCTCCGGAGCACTATGTGTCGCATCCAACATTCGCTGCTTGACTACACTAACAGAGAAGCAACCAGACCCATCTGTTTTTGCAGCCCAAGAGTCCGGCCCAGCTGAAGTAGAGACGCCCGAAAGCAGCAGCTGCAAATCAGCCAGCTGCGCCAGCTCTTGTGCAAAAAAGTAAGCTCTTCGCCACTCCAGGACAGCTGCGTCACCTGTAGCTCTGTCCTAATCCTATCCGAGACCAAACAACACTTGTTTTTGTCCAGGCCGTACAACAAGGGAAACAAGTTTTGTAAGGTATCATCCCCTATCCACCAATCTAACCAGAAACAAATGTCATTGCCACTCTTTAAAGATGCTTTCATTACTTTATGCGGTTCCAAATTATAGTTCCCCAATAACTTAGGAACACTAGCGATTTGTTTCCACGTGCCGCCTAGGGACAGTTTTACCGGAATACAATACTACCCTCTACTACTACCATGAATCGCCCAAACAACCTTTCTCCAAAGGCCGTTTTGGTTTGTTTTAAACCGCCACCACCATTTAGATAAAAGGCTCAAGTTTGATTCACGTAGAGCACCCAAGCTGACACCACCATATTTAGGCGGGGACACCACTTTTTCCCAAGCCATCCAACTTAATTTATCAATGTCATTGGTGCCACCCCAAAAAATTTTCTGCCTGATCCGTTCAAGAACCTCAATAACCTGCACTGGGGCCCTGAACAAGGAAAAATAATATAGAGGAAGCGAGCTCAATACTGACTTAAGCAAAGTGATGCGCCCCCCATAGGAAAGGCATTTTGACTTCCAAAAGGAGAGCCTTTTCTTGACTTTGTCTACTACCGAATCCCATATTTTCACCAGATTCATATTTGTGGCAATTGGAACTCCAAGGTGAGTGAAAGGAAAAGACCCGTGCGAACAGTGAATAGCCGAAGCTAACTCCTCCACCTCATTCTCTTCCACACCTACCCCATATACACAACTCTTCTTGGAGTTAATACGCAAGCCCGACACTAAATAAAATCCCCTTAAGAGTCGCCTCAGGTTCCTCGCATTAGCAATCGACCATTCCCCACAAAAGACAACGTCGTCTGCATACATAAAGTGTGAAATCACAGGCCCACTACCACCCACTTGAATGCCATTAAAAACACCAAGTTGAGATGCTCTCTTCATAATCCGCGATAGCCTCCATAGATAGAATAAACAAAAATGGGGACAACGGATCCCCTTGTCGAAGACCCCGTTGGCACATAAATTCTATCGTTGGAGACCCATTTACTAAGACAGATGCACGAGAATTCCGGACTAAAGACATGATCCAACCGCACCACTTAGAAGAAAAATTCATTTGAACTAAAATGTCTTCTAAAAAATCCCATCTTACCGAATCATATGCCTTCTCAATATCGACTTTTAGAAAAAAGCCTTTAAGCTTCGCCTTCTTCAACCATGCAATCGCCCCGTTCAAAATTAGAGGCCCATCCAGAATATTACGGTCACTAATGAACGCGGTTTGCTCTTCCGAAACAAGTCGGTTCATCACCCTCTTCACCCTAAGTACCAAGACTTTCGAAAGCACTTTATTTAACACACCCACCAAGCTAATAGGTCGATAATCCGCAAGAGTAGCCTGGTCACGCCCCTTCGGTATTAATGCTATAAATGCTGAAACATATGAAATATGAAACATTCTGAAATTGATATTTGTATCTGAGAGTGAGGTTAAATGAATGCTAAGTTATTGATGGTTTTAGACGTATGAGTGTAACATTTTACTCATTAACAAATGTCAAAGACCTAAATAACTTGTTATCACCTACTATGATTTGATGCAACTGAAAATAACTCATTAACTCATTAACAAATGTCACACCAAAGCTTCTTCTCTCTAGAAACTGATCTAATAATGAAATAGACCACTTTTAAAAGTTTATTCTCTCTAGAAACTGAACCGTTTCCTCTCCCCTTCCGTTCACTTTCCGGCAAACTAAATCGTTCTCTTCATCCTTTCCGTTTATGTAAGGACCGATTTTTCTTCTATATAAATTAACTTACAAATGTAATTAAAAGACTTCAAAATAACAACATTAATACATGCTTTTGACAAAAATTGGGCATGACCCGTCCGTAAAACGGATATACCCCTGTTTTAAACAAAAGTAACACAAATACCATTCTACAATTCGTTCAACAAGACACTACTAAAAACCTAGACATCAAATGTTAAAATGTACGTCTACTAGCAAGTTGTACAAAATAGAAATTTTGACCCAAAACATTAGTGCAACTAGCGGAAGCGCTTGATATGACATATCATGAACATGTGCTCGCTCCAATTCCCCAAGTCGCCTAAATTGAGGATTTACCTACATTCAACAACAAAGCTTTAAAAAGTTAGTCATTATACTTATTATGCTTACAATAGCATCGTTTTAGTTCCATTCGTTTATATATTTTCATTCCTCTTACGCATACGACTACCCAATTAAATGGGTATGGCATATATTCTCATAATGAAATTCAAACCTACATTTACGACCCGGTAACATCGGGTTGATTGCTTTCAACTTAAATCCTTCGTTCTATCCGTTAAACGGATTGAACTTCATACATTCGTTATTGCATTCATGACCACCCGTTCTAAACGGATGGTACCTTATTCTTACTCGACTTGTTCAATTCGAACCGGTCGACTTGCATAGCTTGTCATAACCTTCGTTAGCATAATCAAATCTACAAGGGATTTGCTATCCACTTACTAATCACCATATTCATTATAACTAGGATTGTTCATCTATAATTATTAACAAAATTTAAGTAAGGTTTTGTATGCAACGGAACATACCTCGGTCTTGCGTGCCTTCCGTTTTCCTAGTGCTCGTACCTTCTTCCTTCACGCCTACATTACAACATTCATTCATTCATTTAGTCTATTTACTTCATTCTACCATTTTCCATGTTACACATACATTCATCTCTTAAGCATTTCATCAAATACTTGGTAGGCATCATAATTAAGGTATAAGGTACAAGTCTTTAAAGAATAATTTTACTAGTTCATCATCATCCAACATTCACATCTATTCTAATTTACATAACTACTTCCTCCTACATCAATTTATCTAGCATTCAAGTATTACAAACAAGATCATATATCAAGATAACATACAATCATCATCATTATGACCTTCCTAATCATAACACAATTTCACAATGTGGGTTTTCACTACAACCTCACATGCAACCAAAATCAAACATGATTCTTGTTCTAGAAAGCAATTCTAACTCGGATTTCCCACTTTAGATACAAGAAATCGAGATTGGGTTGAACCCTTCTTTCTACAAAGCATAATTTCAAAAAATTGAACTTACCACTTCACTAACTAGGGTTAGATTTTCGAAAAGGGGGCTCATGCACTGGATTATCTTATGATTTAGGCTTCAATTGCATGATTTTCTTGAGTTTAGGGTTTCCCCCTTCTTGCCTGTTCTTGATCGATCGCTCCCCAGACACACCCACTGTGTTTGGGGTTTAATTTGCTTTTAATAATTTAAGTTTAATCACTTTTCCACTTTACCCCCTGTCACACCCCGACCGCGTAAAACAACAAATCGCGGCGGAAACATCGGGGAGTGTTGTAACAGAATTAATGTTTCACAACCATGGAAATTTAAGTTTCGATTTATTGATTAAAAGTGTTACAATGTCTTAACAAACAAGGAAATACAACATAATTAACTAGTCTTGCATCTTTTATTGTCACTAAAGCCCAAGTCTGCCTATGTGTATCTTGATCATCTTATGCAACAGTTCCTGAAAAACACATGTGAAAATAGGTACGTCAGCATAAAAATGCCTGTGAGATACATAGGTTTTGTGAAAATAAGATTCATGACTTATGTTTGAGAAAATGTTTAGTCATGAACCTTGTTATTTGCTTTGTCTTTTAAATCATTTGAAAAACGATAAGATCAGATGATAAGTATAAATAAATGTAAGGTTAAATGAATAACCAAGTAAAATATGTTTGCATAAGATAAGTTGTTTATAAATCAATGTCTTGTGAAAAGTATGTTATTTGTATGAAATGTTCTATGTCTCAAACTGAAATGATTCAAATAACGTTACGACATGTAATACCATACACACACTTATATATAGGAAGTACCAGCGGCGTATCCACCATGCTTGTATCATATTACACACGCATCGTTACTTAATCACTTAATCAAACCAAACCAAACAATGTAAAATGTTCATGTCAAGATGTAAATCATGTCAAAATGTCTATGTCAAATATCCATGTCAAATGTCTATGTCAAATATCCATGTCAAATGTCTATGTCAAAATGTCATGTATGGCAAGTGAAATGTCTCAACTAAACCATATGCACAAAAACAAAGTATTGAAGTAAAACTTGGTTTAAATCAAAGCTATGTTTTGTGTTAATGCATGCAAATATTTAATATGAACATTTATGCGGTATTGTGAAAATGCATACATCCAAGCCTTGCGACTGAGGTGATAAACCCTTTAAACAAATTAAAGGTCTATCTGTCTTTATATCAACGAATTCGGTCATTCCTTTCATCCCCTTTCCCTGGGACGTCCGGAACGGGAGTTGTCAATTCCTATGGTACCACTACCTACTAACGAACGGCATGATCGGTGTTAATGAATGTATTGTCCCATGTAAACAAACCAAATGTCATACCAAAATGTAAGCATGTGATGAAAACAATGTACTAAGTATGCACGCAATGGACATACATAGCATAAAATGTAAATGTAAAACGATGTACTAAGTATGAACTAAATGGACATACATAGCATAAAACACAATGAGATCATGTACTATAATGTACTAACGAACATAGCAGTATATGATGCGAAAACAGGAAAGCATGAAAGTAACAAGTAGGCACATGTGTTTCACCCCAAAATAGTTTGGAAAACAGTAAAAGAGGGGTTCTATGTACTCACTTGAGATTGCTCAGATGTCTAAAGATAACCACCAAGCAACGCTAGAGATCTCGGAATCAAACGGCACCTAATATAGATAACTATGTTAATAAACCGGACCTAGATCGGAAGATCGGGTAGCATTAGGGTTTGTAAACCAAACGAGTGTAGAGACCCGTGTCATTTGGTTTAATAAAGCCTACATACTAAAAGAAACTTAACCTAACTGCTTACGACCCATTACGACCCGTTTAGGTAGCTTATGCTACTTTAACGCGTCGTTCGCGTGAAACGCGTTCGGACCGCCTAACTAGTCCTATGACAAGTGTTATATGCCTAAACATGTTACATAATCAGTTATGTGACAAAAGTTTAGGTTACATATGCTTAATTACCAATTATACATGAAAAGGGTATTCTGGTAATTTACCTAAGGCATATAAACTACCTATCATACAACTACTTAAACGATGTGACCATAGGGTATAACCTCGGAAGGTTATTCCCTACCTACTATGGTCACCTAATGTATTTGGTCGGATCCTAATGATCGACCAAACTGGGTCGGGTTCGAAGGTATAGGCGATTTATTAGATCGCCTACCCTACGACCCTAGACAACGTGGTAATCAGTGGGCATAGTCCCAAGGGACTATAACCAACGTGATTACACTCACGTTGCGAAGTTCAAACGAACTTCGCATTGACCATTACTGGTCAACGCTGAAAGTCAAACAAAGTTTGACTTTCTGACTCGAAAAGCAGTAAAATAAGGAAAAGAACGAAAGAATACTTACGAAGGGTCCCCGAATGCTAATCCCGATTCAAGAACTCAGGTATGAAACAATGGTTTCAACTTAGAGCTCTCAAAATCAGAATTCTTGTAAGAAATGAGGTTGGGGTGATGGGGTATTTATAGTTTTCGGGTAACCGTTAGGATCGTTTCATGGAAAACGTGCCATGATCCAACCCGTACACTTGTCGGAACCTTATGGTGACTAAAAATGATCCTTATCTTCATGACTAGATAATTGGAAACATGTGGGTGTGGGTTAAACAGCTGCAAACAGCTGATTAAAACATTGAATCTGGTCTGCAGACTGCTTTACGGACCTCAAAGCTGCCAATGTTGAGGTCCGTAAGGTAACAACTTTGGCAGATTTACAGTTTTGGTCCCTGCAGCCCCTAAACTTGGTTTTCAATGCATTTTTGACACGTTTAAGCCCCGTTAACCCCATTTAAAAGCTCTAAAATGAAGTTAAAGTATAGGGAACTTAAATTGTGCTCAAGAATATCTCGGATGTCGGTTCGTTTAGCCGTACGAACGCGATGTTCGCTTAATTACGACGGAATGCGCATAAGCGCGAAAAACGATCCAAATGACGCGACGAATGGATTTTTCTTATGGCGAACACTAAAATATAATATAGTCATGCTTACATAAATTTTTGGATGTCCGGATGTATTCAGAACGTAAGATATGCGCGAAAATGCAAACTTGTGCACTTTTTGACACTTTTAGTCCCTGAATGACCCAAAAGTTTATTTTAACACACCAAACCCCTCAAAGCCTATTTCTAAGCTATGTAAAGGATATTTAAGGTGTGTTTAACTTATGGTTATGTTCCGGAATGTCTGTTACAGTTCAAATTGGCATACTTTCGCAGTTTGTCAAATTTAGTCCCTGTAAGCTATTTAACTTGATTTTGCCATACCAAAGCCTTCAAAACTTATATCTAAGTTATGTAAAGGTTATTTAAGGTATGTTAAGCCTATCTCACTTTTCCAGAGTGTTCGTTGGATTAAACTGGTTATATCTACACATCAGTGCGCGTATAACCTTCCAGAAAGCGATTTAAAGCTTGAAATTGAACAAGAGTTGATATGTGCAAATGATACACATATTTTTACAAATCCTAAGTATGAAATATAATATTTCATTGGTTCGGTATTTGTTTGATGGCCGTGGAGGCACAGGTGTTACAGTCTCCCCTACTTTAGGAAATTTCGTCCCGAAATTTATTTAGAGGAAACTTGTGAGAGCTTGAAAACATGAAGTTGAAAAGATCGAACAACATTGGTTAGGGTTCTTGAACTTCTAGTAGCCTTAATAACATTATGTTTGCAATGTAAGAGGGACACTTATATACAAGTATATGAAGCGTCATTGGTGCGTCCACCGTACCTCCATTACATCGTTCTCATTTCGTTATTGTTGTCACTATCGGTTCTTACACATAACAAATCTTACTGGGTTTCTGTGCACTAAATTTCATAATTATGTACGCGTCCATAATCAGACAATTCCTTGCATAGTTCACTCAGTCCATTTTATAATGTGCAGGGGAAAACCAAATGAACAATCCTGTGATGAGTGTGACTAGACCGCCATAGAGTCCTTTTAATTAAATCAATAAATGATCTAAATAGACTATCAAGGAGTCTGTTCAGCTACATCACTAGATGTCGTTCTCTAACCAAATTGTGAATCAATCTTTTTGACTAGACTACTAAGAGGGTCTCTTATGAATCATGGAGTGGTACTATATAACCCAAGGGTCTTAACTACCAGGTAGAAGCCCATAAGGATTTAAGGTAGTACCTTTTGAATATCCTACTATGAATCTCTCATATGAAGATATGAAAGATTCTATGAGGATTTGGAAAATCGTAACACACAAAAACATAGAGGAGAACACATAAACACATATCATATAACCACAAAATTGTTCGTTAATTTGTCTTGTAAATTGCGTACATGCATTTAAAGCACACTAGGAATCCATTCCGTGAATTTCATTTGGTACTTTAAACGTTATCAAGAATCAACTATAAAGATAGAAAGATTCAAAAAGAAAATTCGATTTCGATTACTAGGAACCGAAGTGTTAGAATTAAGGTACATAAGGAATCCGATTAAGGACTCTGATTTGAATGATGATTATCCACAAGGGTCTAATTGTGGAGATAAAAAAGATCCCATATGGATTTTAGAAGTTGAAGATGTTTTGAAATCTTGCACGGGATGTGCTTAAGTCAAAACATGAAGTAAAATGCTTATGAAGTTGAGATGCCTGATATGTCAAGGCGACATATGAAGCGGAATTTGAAGGTTAAGTCAATGTATGAGGAAAATATTTTTGAAAACTATGCATGGGGTTCTTTTAAGAAAAATGTGTTTAACGTTTTTGAAACCTTATATATAATACTTTTTTTTTTTTTTTTTTTTTTTTGGAAATCATAAAGTAGGTGTATTATATAGGTATATTTATAAAAAAAATGTTTTAAAATCATGCGAGATGAATTTTTGAACCTATGTATAAGGTTTTTAAAAGACATGAATGATGCTTTTCGAAATCATGCACTGGTGTTAATATTGTCTTCAGACTATATGAAATATTTTGAAATTAAGAAGGTTGGTTTTGATAACATGGACAATGTTTTTGAAATAACATAGACAATGTATCTAGAAAAATTGTTTTCAAACTATATGGAATGTTTTGAGATCATGAAGATTGTGTTGAAATACTGGTACTGTGTATGTTGAAAAATCAAAACGTAATGGGAATGAGATTTGAAAATACCCTTAGTTATCTAACCAAGGATTTAAAGGCACAGATGTGCGAAAAGCACAATTACTCATAATGTCACTTAATTTTCTGTACTTTGTTTCTTAGAATGAAACGAGTACTTAAAATTTTCGAGGAAATTATGAGCGATCACTTGGAAGTGAGAATCACAAGAGTAGTTTGTAAGGAACATAGTTCCTTAATGCAGGTATCATAGGAAAATCATACATACATGTAACTATACTTGTATATCAGAATTTGTGAACAATGATTTTTATTTATGAACAAGACATATTGTTTCACAATACACGAAAACAAAAGAAACAAAGGCATAAGACAGCAACATCCTTTGTTCAGCCAAATGCTCATCCGAGGGTTGGATTTGCATTAGCAAGCTTTGGGCAATCCCTTAGGAAATGGCCCATCTCGCCACAGTTATAGCAAAGCCCTCGTGAGAAACGAGCTTGAGCAGGAGTGTCGCCAGTTTGATTTGGTACAGCTGTAGTTGGGCAAACCCTTGCTGTATGACCTATAAGTCCACAAATCTGGCATTTGCGGCACCTCACACTAGGGTGATGATGAAGGTTACATTGGTTGCACAAGAGTGCAGTTCCATTGTATGGTTTCCTAGCAGGGGGTTGAGCTGGTTGGTTGGGGACAGCTTTACCATTGTGAGCGACCATGGCGAAGTTCTGAGAAGCCTTTCGCTTCTTTGACTTCTTAGGGGATCGTTCATCCATGGTCTTTGATTCCTCGATTGGTTTATTGGCTGATGGTGTTGTCGCCTGACTAGGTCCTGCCTGTCTTGGTGACTCTTGAGTGGCTTCATCCTGGAGATGATACATGGCAGTAGCTAATTCAACAGTCTTCAGGACTACTTCGCCTATTCGCTGAGCGAATTTGGCTGCTTGCTCAGATATCTGGGCGTCCTCGTGATGAAGAGACATTCTTGAAGAAAAAGAAAGGCAGAGGAAGAAACGAGTGAAAGGTTATTGGATAATCAAAACAGAATGGTAACGAATGAAAATTGTGATCATTTGTTTGTTACCTAAGGCAAACAAATGAGATGGTGACAATTCAAAGTAAATGGGTCAAAAATAATGTATCGCGAAGACATGCTCGCCTATAAGTGAACACTCATCCCAAGAATTCCCAGGTAAGCACAACTGGTCTCGCGTCTGATGAGATGTATACGAAGTGCTTGCCTAGACAGAAAACCCAGAATACAGGCATTCACCCTTCTAGTTTGCACGTGTTCACATTATTTAAAACCCAAAACCTTGACGAGATTTTGAAATTTCAAAGAGGTTCAAAACCATATAATAGAGAGTTCAAAACCTTACAATAGAGGGTTCAAAACCTAGTAATCAATCATCCTAGAACAGATGATTTGTTTTCAAAGCGGTTTTGAAATTTATGTTCTTGTTGTGGTCGTCGCCTAAGGATAGGTGACGGTATTGTTTTATGACTAAACGCAAGTAAACTCGCGTTAGGGTCCTAAGAAGGTTATAGACTAGGTCAAAGCATTACTAATAACCTAATTCCCTATAACCATTGGCTCTGATACCATCTTTTCTGTCACACCCCGACCGCGTAAAACAACAAATCGCGGCGCAAACATCGGGGAGTGTTGTAACAGAATTAATGTTTCACAACCATGGAAATTTAAGTTTCGATTTATTGATTAAAAGTGTTACAATGTCTTAACAAACAAGGAAATACAACATAATTAACTAGTCTTGCATCTTTTATTGTCACTAAAGCCCAAGTCTGCCTATGTGTATCTTGATCATCTTATGCAACAGTTCCTGAAAAACACATGTGAAAATAGGTACGTCAGCATAAAAATGCCTGTGAGATACATAGGTTTTGTGAAAATAAGATTCATGACTTATGTTTGAGAAAATGTTTAGTCATGAACCTTGTTATTTGCTTTGTCTTTTAAATCATTTGAAAAACGATAAGATCAGATGATAAGTATAAATAAATGTAAGGTTAAATGAATAACCAAGTAAAATATGTTTGCATAAGATAAGTTGTTTATAAATCAATGTCTTGTGAAAAGTATGTTATTTGTATGAAATGTTCTATGTCTCAAACTGAAATGATTCAAATAACGTTACGACATGTAATACCATACACACACTTATATATAGGAAGTACCAGCGGCGTATCCACCATGCTTGTATCATATTACACACGCATCGTTACTTAATCACTTAATCAAACCAAACCAAACAATGTAAAATGTTCATGTCAAGATGTAAATCATGTCAAAATGTCTATGTCAAATATCCATGTCAAATGTCTATGTCAAATATCCATGTCAAATGTCTATGTCAAAATGTCATGTATGGCAAGTGAAATGTCTCAACTAAACCATATGCACAAAAACAAAGTATTGAAGTAAAACTTGGTTTAAATCAAAGCTATGTTTTGTGTTAATGCATGCAAATATTTAATATGAACATTTATGCGGTATTGTGAAAATGCATACATCCAAGCCTTGCGACTGAGGTGATAAACCCTTTAAACAAATTAAAGGTCTATCTGTCTTTATATCAACGAATTCGGTCATTCCTTTCATCCCCTTTCCCTGGGACGTCCGGAACGGGAGTTGTCAATTCCTATGGTACCACTACCTACTAACGAACGGCATGATCGGTGTTAATGAATGTATTGTCCCATGTAAACAAACCAAATGTCATACCAAAATGTAAGCATGTGATGAAAACAATGTACTAAGTATGCACGCAATGGACATACATAGCATAAAATGTAAATGTAAAACGATGTACTAAGTATGAACTAAATGGACATACATAGCATAAAACACAATGAGATCATGTACTATAATGTACTAACGAACATAGCAGTATATGATGCGAAAACAGGAAAGCATGAAAGTAACAAGTAGGCACATGTGTTTCACCCCAAAATAGTTTGGAAAACAGTAAAAGAGGGGTTCTATGTACTCACTTGAGATTGCTCAGATGTCTAAAGATAACCACCAAGCAACGCTAGAGATCTCGGAATCAAACGGCACCTAATATAGATAACTATGTTAATAAACCGGACCTAGATCGGAAGATCGGGTAGCATTAGGGTTTGTAAACCAAACGAGTGTAGAGACCCGTGTCATTTGGTTTAATAAAGCCTACATACTAAAAGAAACTTAACCTAACTGCTTACGACCCATTACGACCCGTTTAGGTAGCTTATGCTACTTTAACGCGTCGTTCGCGTGAAACGCGTTCGGACCGCCTAACTAGTCCTATGACAAGTGTTATATGCCTAAACATGTTACATAATCAGTTATGTGACAAAAGTTTAGGTTACATATGCTTAATTACCAATTATACATGAAAAGGGTATTCTGGTAATTTACCTAAGGCATATAAACTACCTATCATACAACTACTTAAACGATGTGACCATAGGGTATAACCTCGGAAGGTTATTCCCTACCTACTATGGTCACCTAATGTATTTGGTCGGATCCTAATGATCGACCAAACTGGGTCGGGTTCGAAGGTATAGGCGATTTATTAGATCGCCTACCCTACGACCCTAGACAACGTGGTAATCAGTGGGCATAGTCCCAAGGGACTATAACCAACGTGATTACACTCACGTTGCGAAGTTCAAACGAACTTCGCATTGACCATTACTGGTCAACGCTGAAAGTCAAACAAAGTTTGACTTTCTGACTCGAAAAGCAGTAAAATAAGGAAAAGAACGAAAGAATACTTACGAAGGGTCCCCGAATGCTAATCCCGATTCAAGAACTCAGGTATGAAACAATGGTTTCAACTTAGAGCTCTCAAAATCAGAATTCTTGTAAGAAATGAGGTTGGGGTGATGGGGTATTTATAGTTTTCGGGTAACCGTTAGGATCGTTTCATGGAAAACGTGCCATGATCCAACCCGTACACTTGTCGGAACCTTATGGTGACTAAAAATGATCCTTATCTTCATGACTAGATAATTGGAAACATGTGGGTGTGGGTTAAACAGCTGCAAACAGCTGATTAAAACATTGAATCTGGTCTGCAGACTGCTTTACGGACCTCAAAGCTGCCAATGTTGAGGTCCGTAAGGTAACAACTTTGGCAGATTTACAGTTTTGGTCCCTGCAGCCCCTAAACTTGGGTTTCAATGCATTTTTGACACGTTTAAGCCCCGTTAACCCCATTTAAAAGCTCTAAAATGAAGTTAAAGTATAGGGAACTTAAATTGTGCTCAAGAATATCTCGGATGTCGGTTCGTTTAGCCGTACGAACGCGATGTTCGCTTAATTACGACGGAATGCGCATAAGCGCGAAAAACGATCCAAATGACGCGACGAATGGATTTTTCTTATGGCGAACACTAAAATATAATATAGTCATGCTTACATAAATTTTTGGATGTCCGGATGTATTCAGAACGTAAGATATGCGCGAAAATGCAAACTTGTGCACTTTTTGACACTTTTAGTCCCTGAATGACCCAAAAGTTTATTTTAACACACCAAACCCCTCAAAGCCTATTTATAAGCTATGTAAAGGATATTTAAGGTGTGTTTAACTTATGGTTATGTTCCGGAATGTCTGTTACAGTTCAAATTGGCATACTTTCGCAGTTTGTCAAATTTAGTCCCTGTAAGCTATTTAACTTGATTTTGCCATACCAAAGCCTTCAAAACTTATATCTAAGTTATGTAAACGTTATTTAAGGTATGTTAAGCCTATCTCACTTTTCCAGAGTGTTCGTTGGATTAAACTGGTTATATCTACACATCAGTGCGCGTATAACCTTCCAGAAAGCGATTTAAAGCTTGAAATTGAACAAGAGTTGATATGTGCAAATGATACACATATTTTTACAAATCCTAAGTATGAAATATAATATTTCATTGGTTCGGTATTTGTTTGATGGCCGTGGAGGCACAGGTGTTACACCCCCTACACTTAGTTTCTATTTACAACTCTAATCTTTAAACCACATTTAACTATCATTTTGCCATAAATCCTTAGTCATATTAAGTTTAGTATTTATCCTCACTTATCTTTATTGTGTTTTTATTTTTGGGGCGTTACAAGTCTACCCCCCTTAAAAGAGGTTTCGTCCCCGAAACCTGGGCACATAACTAATTTAAACGTGCACATACCAAACAGAAAAGGATAGTGCTTCCTCATTTCATCTTCTGCTTCCCATGTGAGTTCCGACCCCTTTCGGTGTTGCCATTGAACCAACACTTGTCTAACAGCTTTATTGTGGAGATTCTTCACCTTGACGTCTTTAATGGCTATTGGTTTTTCGACATAGTTCAACCCCTCGTCCAACTCGATATCATCGAGAGGCACTAACGCGGTTTCATCCGCAATACACTTCCTTAACTGCGACACGTGAAAGGTATTGTGAATCCCGTCTAGAGCAGGAGGTAATTCTAATCGATATGCAACCCTTCCAACTCGAGCCAAGATTTTGAACGGTCCAATATATCGAGGGCCTAACTTACCCCGTTTGCGAAAACGGATTATACCCTTCCACGGGGACACTTTCAGCAGAACGTAATCTCCGGCTTGAAATTCAATAGGACGCCTTTTCTTGTTTGCATAAGTTTTTTGCCGATCCTGGGCTGCTTTCAGTCGAGCTCTTACCAATTTTATCTTTTCATTTGTTACTGCTATTAATTCACTTGGCGCAAGCTCTCTTTGCCATACTTCACCCCAACATACGGGAGTTCTACATTTTCACCCGTACAGTAATTCATAAGGAGCCATTTGAATGCCACTATGGTAACTATTGTTATAAGAGAATTCCACTAGGGGTAGATGGTCATCCCAATTTCCCCCAAAGTCTAAGACACATGCTCTCAACATATCGACAAGTGTTTGAATGGTTCTTTCTGACTGACCGTCAGTCTGAGGGTGGTAGGCGGTGCTTATGTGTAGCTTCGTGCCCACACTCTCGTGAAAATTTTGCCAATAACGAGAGGTGAATCTAGTATCCCGATCCGAGACGATTGACACGGGCACTCCGTGTCGAGATATGATCTCATTCATATATATTTCTGCCATTTTCTCGGAAGAGTAAGCCTCTTTGATGGGTAGAAAATAAGCGCTTTTCGTAAGTCGATCTACGATTACCCATATTGTATCGTGCCTCTTTTTCGTTCTAGGAAGCTTGGTTACCAAATCCATCGTTAGTTCCTCCCATTTCCATACCAGAATCTCTAAAGGTTGCAACTCCCCGTATGGTTTTTGATGCTCTGCTTTCACTTGGGAACATGTTAAGCATTTCGCGACATACTTAACAATATCACGTTTCATGCCCGGCCACCAATAATTGGTCTTCAAGTCCCGATACATCTTTGTAGCCCTGGGTGAACCGAATACCGTGACTTACGAGCTTCTTCAAGTAACGCAGTCTTGACTTCACAGAAGCGAGGTATCCAAATTCGGCCGAATCTTGTCTTGAGTCCGGTCGAATTTACTTTAATCTTTCTTTCTTTAAATCTTCCGCTCCAAGAGCCTTTATTTGGGAATCTCTTATCATATCAAACTGTTGGATCTGAGTTTGTTTCTGATTGTATTTTGTGTTTGTAATTAAAATGAGAATGGATGAGTGTGCAGCGGAATTACGGTGAAAACAAACTTTGCATACAATCAAACGAGAGTAATACTTTGATCAAACATCTTTACACAATGAATCGGAAGATTGAATTTATTTCAATAACGATTACAATGATTGATGAATGAATGCAAACTCCCCCTCAGCCAGAGCTCAGTAGTTTGTTCGTGCAAAGAAGACAATGATGCAAAAGAGCTGATAGAACAGTACAAAGTACTGAACTATTTATAGGCACTTGCAAACCACTGAGCATCTTAGCTGACGTCACCATGAAAGTGACATCTAACCTCCTAACAAACTCTAACCTCTGATCTATACAAACACTGCTATGTTAACTACTGCTATTACATTATATTACAAAACAGACTATAGATCAGCTGCTGCAACTTTCCACTGCTGTGAACCCAGCAGTACTTGTCCGGATCAGCAGTGCTTGACTCAAGGCAGTAGATAGAATCAGCAGGGCTTTAGTCTTTCATCAGGTCTTTACTTTGAGCAGCAGTTGTAGGTCAGCACTTTGCAAGATCAGCAGATAGGAGGTCAGCAGATATGAAATCACTTTCAAGGGGAGAGGTTTGTAAGTAAACATCTGCTTATTCTGGATCCACTGCTCTGATCCAGTTTTGGCTTTAATTATCTGTTCCTCTGATAGGGTTCAATCCCAACAATCTCCCCCTGGAACAGATAATGCCAAAACTCTTCATTATTGTGGAAATCTTTATTGCCTCATCAACAGTTCCCTTATCTGGCCTTTAAATTGTAATTCAAAGTCTAGGGCATCTGTATCTTCATCATCCCTGCTAAGTGGAAGATCAAGGAGATCCTGCAAATCTTCAAGACTCAGGCCAAGAGCTTGTTCCCTTGATATTTTCTCCACTTCTCCACCAGACCTGAGCAAAGTCAATACGCAGGACTGTCAGTTTCCCACTTTTGTATTTTTTAGCCTGGTGGGTTTCTTGGGAGATGTTTATTTGCAGAGGTATTTGGTGAGGCTGGCCTATTCATCACTGGCTGAGCAGCACTTGCAGATTGTTCCAATTCAAGATCTTCTTTAATCATTACTTTCATGCCTGCTTTTACAACAGCATCTCCAGCTAATAGGTCTTGAATTGTTTCAGTACTCAACTGGTTTTTGCTCCTTCTTTTGTAGATGGCAGCACCAGCTGGAGCAGTGGCTTTCCTGATTTGCAGCTTTGTTGGTCTTTTTGAAACCTCTGCTTCAGGATAGTCAGGCTTTTGAGGAACATTTGGATCTTTCTTTCTTAGTTCCTCCAACCTTTTGTAGGTGATCCTGACCACATCTTCTTTCCATCTAGCAACTTGTCTTTTGTTTCCATATTCAGCAGCAACCAGTTCTTCTTTCATTCTTTTCAGTTCTACCTGTTTGTCAGGTACATTCTTTCTAAACTTTGCCCAGTCAGGAGGAGTGTGAGTGACTTTCCTTTTTATCATGTCTTGAATTCTTGCTGCTTCATTTTCATGCTCAGGAACAGTCCACTCTTTGTACATGTATTTCTCTCCCTTGTACTTCTTGTGAGCCCTGATGCTTTCAATGTAGTCTTTCTTCAAAGTTTCAGCTGCTCTTTCTGAAATTTGTTGACTGACATTTTTTGCAAATTGTTCTAGGGATCTGACCTGGGTGAGCAGATATTGATAGGTTCTTGAAATTTCTTTGTCAGATTTCCCTTGTGTGTTTCTTTTTGAGATATCCTCTGCTTGCTTGGCCTTGATATCCAAATATTCATCAACATTTTTAGGCCAGGGATATCCTTTTATTGATGGCAAACTCCTTTTGGCAGGGTCATCCTCATAGTAAAAAGATCTTATTTCTTCTCTAACAGCTGCTAGTTCAAGAGGAAATTGAACACCTGCAGGAGGTAAGGGCTTGTACATTGGAACTGAAGAGAGAGGAACAGGTTTTGGTATTGTGACAAGAGCTGAAGATTTTGAAGATGTTTGTGGTGGTGAAGTGTCATCATCTTTGAGAATTAGCCTTCTCCTCTTTGTTTGAGAAGGGGCTGATGATGTTTTGGATGGAATAGTGGTGGTGGATGTAGTGGCAGTGGTTTGTGATTGACTAACAGTTGTTGAAACAACTGGTGTTCCAACCACTGTTGTCATTACAGCAGATGTTTTAACAACTACTGTCTTCTGCTTTTTGGCAGGAGGTGATTTTGTTTTTGGTGGTAAAGGTGGTAAGGCAGTGGATTTGGTGTGTGTTGAAGTGGGAGCAGATGTTGAAACTACTGAAGTACCGACTGTAGTTGATACAACAGGAGTTACAACAGCTGTTTTAGCTGGTGGTTTTGGAGCAGACTTTGAACGTCTGGTTGGAATGGATTTGGGTAGCCTTACTCTTCTTGTAGGCTTCTTCTTTTCATCAACAAGATTTTCATCATCTTGTGACCCTGAAGTACCCTGATCCGGATAATCCACCCTGGCTTTCTTTTTGGCCTCTCTATCCCTTTTTACACTTGCAACTGCTTCTGCCAGTGCATTTGTGGTCACATCAATTTTCTTGCTACCATCTGGCAAAGGGATTTGTTTGGTCATGTTTGCATTTTCTGGTTCAATGTAGAGACCATCCTCTATTCCCTTCTTTTTCCACTCCTTAATTTTCTCCCCCTTTTTGGCATTATCTGGGGGAAGTTGATACATGAAGCGAACTTTTGAAGGAGCAGTGCTAGTGGTGTGCAGGATCTGAGTTTTGAGAGCCTTTAGATCAGCCTGAGTGTTCTTGAACCTTGACTCCATTGCATTTCTCAGCTGTTGGACATGTTTTTCATGTTGCTGATCTGCTAATTTTGCTTGTTGATGGAGAAAAGGTTGAAACAAATTCCAAAGCTCATTTGTAGCAGGTGCTTTTTGTGGAGCAGGTGCTTGAGATGGAACAGCAGTTGATTGTACCTTTTGTGCTTGTAACACCTGTTGTAGCATAACTTTGAGTTCTGCAACAGAGTTATCAAGCTTTTCAATTCGATTCGTCAATTTCTGGTACTTTAAACCATCACCCAAGTTAATGGGATCATCTGATTTCCCACTAGCAGTGGTTTTATCAGTAGTTGATGTAGGGAGTGTACTCCAAACATTAACCACTGATGCCCCTTTTTCTTGGTACTGGGGTCTTCTTCCTTCAACACTTGACAACCTTTTGATGTTGCCAGTAGGATAAATAAATCCACTGGTGGTTGGCAGAGGTGCTATGTAAGGAATTGCCTCCAAGGAAGTCTTATTAATGTAACCACTGTCCAACTGTAAACCAGTGGGTTCAACAGTTGTAGTGGCTGCTTCACTTGGACTACCACCAAGAGTTACTTGTAACTCAAGGGGTGTAACCTCCTCAGGTTGTGTTGGTGGGTTAGCAAAGATTGATACATCAGACCCAGTCAGTTGTTGAGGGATATTCTCATTGATAGGTGATTGAGAAGGACTGGTTAGTGCCTGGTTCAAGTCAATTGCATCCAACAGCAGTTTAGTTGGTGGGGGAATTGTGGATGTGATGGGTGGTGTAGAAAGTGGATTTGCCCCGGGTATTGAGCTGTGGATGATAGAAACAAGTGTTTCCAGAGCATCATGATGTGGAGACCCTATTTGTACAACCTGTTCTTTTTGTGAAGAAGCAGGAGGAGTTTCGGTTATGGGTTGAGATATTTGTACCAACTGCTGTGAGGAAGAAGCAGCAGTGGTTTCTTGTGACTTTTGTGTTGTCACAGGCATTTGCTCTGGTATCTCATCCTCCAGAGTTGCCCTTTTGATTGGTTTGGGGGGTTTTTGATTTTTCTTTTTGTGTGGCTTTTTGTGGATTGTAGGTGTGGGTTTCAAAACAGTTGGTCTGCTGCTTTGATCACCTTGAGCAGTGGGCTCAGCAGCAGATACCTGAGGAGCAGTTGTAACTGCTAAAGTCTGCTCAGGCACCTCTGCTTGTGTTTTGCAAGGTGCTAACATTCTTGAAAAGGTTTCAGTTGTTAAACTGTTTATTTGAGTAGCATCACCTTGGTTTATTTCTGCTAAATCATTCTTACTGAATTTCTTTTCAAAATAGTAACTTAAAAACCTTGGAAACAGTAAGAATGATTTTGTTTCAACATTATTAACCAAATCTTTAAATATTTCCAGAGAATAGTTAAAATTTTCTTCTTGAAGAATTGCATATCCCAGATTTTGAATCTTTAAAGGGATTTCATTGAAAGAAGTGGTTTTATTTGAAACACATAGTAGGAGGGTATGAAATAAAAATCTGGTTGCAGAAGGAAAATAACCTTTTTGTAAGGTAAGTTTCTTCATCATTGTGGCTTCATACCCTCTTTCAATGAAGTCAGTTTGCAACTCGTTTTTAGTGAAAGAAATTTTACCTTCTTGATCATCGAGTTGAAAGACCTCTGAAATGGATTGTGGCGTGATTTGGACAGCTTTACCCTTTATAGAAGAGTGTATGGTGGTTGCAATGTCTCCTTGTTTTTCAAGGGTTGCATTCTTCCAAAACTCCCTTTGGGTTTCCAAATATATTGGTGCATCGACAGTGAACAAAGTTTTGTACTTTGATTTTGCCATGGTGTCAAGGATGGAATCGAAAACATTGGTGGTTCCTGGTTTAGTGAGAAGACCCAGGAGATTGTGGGATGGTTTATATGGAATTTCAGTGGAAATTGCCTTTTGAGAGGCTGTTTTCGATGAAGATTTGGATGAGGGTTTTGAAGATGACTTCGATTTTGTCATTTTGAAGATGATGATCGAAGAAATTTGTGAAGAAATGAGATGAAAAACTGCTTTGAGAAGAGAATTTTTAAGAATTCAATTCGACAGTAAAACCCTGTTTTGGTGGTGAATGGGGGATTTTATAGGGAAGAAAGTGAATGCTGAGGTGGCAGCCGTTACAAAAGGTCTGACCACTATGTACTGCCCACGTGACAACCCCTGGTGAAAGTGAAGGACAGTACTTTTGTGAAAGTGACTGATGAAGGCAGTGGTATGAAAGCAGTGGATGATTTTCACTATCAGTGGATAGCATATCAGTGGATAAGACACTGCTTTTGAACAACAGAGTTTATCAAAGGAATGAGAGAACAGGTGTTGACTTTCAACAGTGGACAGGCTTTTGAAGTAGAGCAGAATTTTGAACAATCAGTGGTTAATGGCAGACTTTTAAGGATTTTAATGAAAATTTCATTTTTAGCTATTTTTAAGGATGGATTTTGATTTTCTGAAAACATTTTGATGCTTTTATGCATAGAAAAACAAGATTTTGCTTGTTATTCCATGTTTAGCATCCCAATTCTAGAGACCAAGCTTTCAAAAGTGGCTGTATCAAGTGCTTTTGTGAGCACATCTGCCAACTGGTCTTTAGTTGGGACATGATGCAGAGAAATCAAACATTTTTCATAGCAATCCCTCACAAAGTGATGTCTGATGTCGATGTGTTTGGTGGTTGAATGGGAAACTGGATTTTTGATGATATTTTCTGCTGCCTGGCTGTCCAACATGAGTGGTGTCTTTAAGGCAGTGATACCAAAATCCAGCAACTGATTTTGAAGCCACAGGAGTTGGGCTGTACAGCTTGCAGCAGCAATGTATTCAGCCTCAGCAGTGGATGTTGAAACTGCTGCTTGCTTTTTGCTTTGCCAAGAAACCAAGCAATCACCTAGAAACTGGCACCCTCCTGATGTGGACTTCCTTGTGGTGTTACATCCAGCAAAGTCACTGTCTGAAAAGCCTGAAAGCTTGATATTCCCATTAGATGGATACCAGATACCAAGTGTGGGAGCACTTTTTATGTATCTGAAGATCCTTTTTACAGCAATGAGATTTGATTTTCTGGGAGCTGATTGACTTCTTGCACAGACACATGTTGCAAACATGATGTCTGGTCTAGATGCAGTTAGGTACAATAAAGACCCAATCATGCTTCTATAAAGTGTTTGGTCAATCAGCTCATCTTTTTCATCAGACATGACCAACTTATTTGTTGCCATAGGTGTGCTGCATGGTTTACAATCATTCATATCAAATTTGGTCAAAAGTTCTTTAGCATATTTGCTTTGATGAATGAAAGTTCCATTTTGCATTTGCTGAACTTGGAGACCAAGAAAGCATTGCAGCTCACCCATTGCACTCATTTCAAACTCAGCTGTCATGAGTTCTCTAAACTCTTCACACATTGAGTTACATGTGCTTCCAAAAATAATGTCATCCACATAAATCTGGACAATCATTAAATCCTTCCCTCTCCATTTTAAAAACAGTGTTTTATCAATGGTACCTCTTTTGAAACCATTTGAGAGTAGGAAGTTGGAAAGAGTTTCACACCAGGCCCTTGGTGCTTGTTTCAAGCCATACAAGGGTTTGTTTAGCCTGTAGACATGATCTGGATAAAATGGATCCTCAAAACCTGGAGGTTGACAAACATACACCTCTTCTTGAATTGTACCATAGAGGAAAGCACTTTTGATATCCAGTTGAAACACCTTCATATTGTGGTTGACAGCAAAGGCCAGGAACAGTCTAATGGCTTCCAATCTTGCAACAGGGGCAAATGTTTCATCATAATCAATTCCCTCTTCCTGTCTCTAACCTTGAACCAAAAGCCTGGCTTTATTCTTGACAACAATACCCCTTTCATCAGTTTTGTTCTTGAAGACCCACTTTGTGCCAATGGGACTAACCTCTTCTGGCAGTGGTACAAGCTCCCATACTTGTTGTCTTTTAAACTGTTGGAGCTCCTCTTGTATGGCTTCTACCCAGCTATTGTCTTTCAGTGCCTCTTGGTACTTGACTGGCTGATGGAGTGATAGAAAACCAACAAAAAGACAAATGTTTTGGGTTTGGCTTCTTGTGAGCACCCCTTCATTGATGTTGCCAATGATTTGATCAGGCGGATGAGATCTCAAGAAGATTAAATCTCCTTGGTATGGTATGATGGCATTTGTTGGTGAAGGCTGCAAATGTGTATCATCTGAGCTAACCACTGCTGGGGACTTTGATGATCCAGCAGTGGCTTCAAAAGGTGGTGGAGTAGGAGGTAATGAAGTGGACATCTGCTGACTTTTATCCACTGTTTGAGGACTTTTGTCAGCAGTGTTTGAGGATGTGGAAGAAGTGGTAAATGGGCTACTTTGGTCAACAACTGTTGAGGTAGCAGTGGTTGAGCTTTGACAACTGTTTTGAACAGCTGATGCTTTTCCCTTTGTGGCAGACCTTTGAGGGATGATAATTTCATACCCATAGTCTGGTGTTGTATCCTCTGATGGACCTGCACTGTTAGTCTTGACAGCAGTATTTTCAAAAGTAAATTTTTCAAGATCAAACAGATCTGCAGGATTTGCTGGGATTTTAAATGATGAAAGTTCATTGAACTTAACATTTAAAGTCTCCTCCACTGCCTTGGTCCGTGTATTGAACACTTTGTAGGCCTTGGCAGTGGTTGAGTATCCCAGATGATAACCACAATCAATTTTGGCTGCAAATTTTGAAATGGAATCTTTTAAGTTCAAAATAAAGCATGGGCAGCCAAACACTTTGAAATATGAGATCAGTGGTTTGATTTTATACAGAATTTCATAAGCAGTCTTTTTGTGCCTGGGGTTTATTAAAACTCTGTTCTGGACATAGCAAGCAGTGTTTACTGCCTCTGCCCAGAAAGTTAATGGCAAACCTGAATCTGCAAGCATGGTTCTGGCAGCCTCAATCAAAGTTCTGTTCTTCCTTTCCACTACCCCATTTTGCTCTGGTGTTCTAGGGATGCTGTACTGCCTTACAATCCCTTTCTTCACACAGAAGGCATCCAACTCCTTATTTTTGAATTCTGTGCCATTGTCACTCCTGAAGCTTTTCACTGGAAGGTCAAATTGCTTTTCAACCTGTGTCACAAAGTCTTGCAAAATGCCTGCAGTCTCATCTTTTGAGTGTAAAAAGAAAGTCCATGTAAACCTAGAAAAGTCATCAACAATAACCAAACAATATCTTTTCTTCTTGAGACTCATGACTTGAACTGGGCCAAACAAATCCATGTGTAGCATTTGCAAACACTGGGTTGTTTTGGACTCTTCAATGGACTTGTAAGAACTTTTATGCTATTTTCCTTTTAAACAGGAAATGCAATGTTCAGGGCATGAAAACAGTTTTTGTGGTAGGCCTCTCACCAAACCATTTTTTGAAATTTCAGTGATTGTCTTAAGATTTGTGTGTCCCAGCCTTCTGTGCCAAAGTTCTGTCTCTTTGTTAGAGGCAGCTGAGAACAGACAGGCATCAGCTCTGGGACACTCTTTTGACATATCAACAACATAAACATTGCCACTTCTTTGAGCAACAAGTTTAGTTTGACCAGTGTTGATTATTGCTTCAATCTTTTTGACCATTTCTGGTCCAACAATCCTACAACAATCTTTTGTGAAGAATGACCCAAATCCCTTGTCACTCATTTGGGACACACTCAGAAGGTTGAATTTTAGATTGTCTATCAGATTGACATTTTCAAATTTTACATTTCCAGATTGCACTGTACCAGACCCCAGAACTTTCCCTTTACTATTATTTCCAAAGGATATATCACCCCCTCCATGGATTTTAAAGTCTTTGAGGAGGGCTTTACATCCTGTCATGTGCCTGGAGCCTCCACTATCTACATACCAAAGACTATCAAAGCATGCAGAAGCTCCCTGCACATGAAGTAAAAAGATTAGTTCATTAGGGTCTCCAAAGCCAGCAGGGCTTTGGATGGGGTCTCAACAGTGTCTGGGATGGATGCAGAATGATGAACAGTGGTTAGGTCAGGGGTTTGGACTGTTTTAGGACAGTGTTTCTCTAACCACTGTTGTGGGTCCTGACCAATCATCTGCTGGTAACCAAAAGGATGCCTATTCACTCTGGGTTTAGAGGGCCTTTTGTAGGCCTCATAGACGTGTGGAATCCTTTGGTAAGACTGTTTTTCCTTGCCTTTTCTGAACTGATTGGCAGGGGGTGCATCAGTAACCTGAACATCTCTTTTGACAGATGTTTGGTTCAGCTGTTTTGTGACAGCTGTTTCAACTGGCACAAACAGTGGTTGTTTCTTGGTGAATTTGACAGATGTTGATGATGATGATGGACTCAAGGATGTTTTAGCAATGTACTCATTCTTTTTCACATCAAAGTTTTTGAGGTACACACATGCTTGAGTTTTGTGGTTTGTTTTACCACAAACAATGCAACTTTCAGCTGAGACAATGACACTTGTTCTGTTTTAATCATAAGCTTTTAAGTGGAAGCAATCTTTTGTTAGATGATTCCTTTTCTCACAGAATTCACAAAACAAGTTATCAATTTTTTCTTTCTTCTTTCTCTTTTCAGACTCCTTTGCAGCAGAGGTTTTAACCACTGCTGGAATGTCCTTAAGAGGTATGACTTTAGCTTTTGGAGCTTTAACACCATCAGTTGATGTAAAGTCCATTGGCTTGAAATTTTCAAGAATATCACACTCATCAGACCATTTTGGTTTAAACTGGTGATCTTCAAGCTCCTTGAAAGTGGAGGATCCCATTGGTCAGTTAAGTGTGATTTTGTTACCAAGTTTGTCAGTGATTTTCACCTCTTGGCCATTCTTGTTTGTGGGGATGAGCTCAGTGGCTACATCAGTGGTTTGGACAGATTTTTCAAAAGCAATATGTTCATCATCATATTTTCTATAACCAACCCCAAATTTCACATTGCTTTCAATTTGTTTAGCAAGCATCACCTCATATCCTCTGCAGGATTCCACACATCTTTCACAAGTAATCTGGGTGGATTCCAACTCCTTTTTGCAAACTTGGTATTTTTCTACCATAGTTTGAAGTTGGGTTTTGGTTATGCTTTGCTCTTCTTATAGACAGCTGATCTCTTTTTCTTTTTCAGTCAATTTGTTTTTAAGTTCTTTTAAAGACTTTTCAAATTTAACTTCATCAGTTAAGATTTTATCCTGAAGGTTTTCATTCACCTCTTTGATGTTAGCAAAAGCAATTATGCAATTGTCAGAACACAGTTTTTCAAGAACTTGAGGAGATACCTTGGCAGCTGCCATCATTGCACAATCACACTGATGATCTTCTTCATCATCAGCTTTCACCTTCTTTTCACCAGCCTTTTCTTCCTTCTCTTCTTCTTTGTCCTCTTCGGACCATGGATCTGTCATTGGTTCAATTAGGGTACCTGAACTTTCTCCCAACAGTAGTTCACCAACCACAGCAGTAACCACTGCTTCAGTCACCTCATCCACTGTTTCAATACTCAGCTGTTCCTCTTCAGTTTCAACCCTCTCCTGTATTGACTCTAATGCCATCAAACAAAACTCATTATGAGAAGAATCATTAGAAGCATAGAGGGCAAAATTTTCATCACTAAGATCTTCAGGCATACTGCTCCAGTCAACAAACCCTTGAGTGAAAAAACTTTGTTGATCTGGTTGTACTGCTGCTGGAGCAGTGGTTTGAGGTGCAGGCTGCACTTGTGCCTGGGGAACAGGGGTTTGAACATATTGGATCTGTGGAACAGTAGTTTGGACATAGTGCACTGGCACAGGGGCAGCAGCATAGTGAGCAGTGTTCACTTGAACTGCTGGGGCATACTGGGCATAGTGCACAGTGCTTTGGTTTTAAGGTCTAGGATTTGAGCTAGGATGAGTAATTATGGGACCAGTAGTTTGACTCCTACATTCCCTAGCGAAATGTCCCAACCTATTACACTTGTAGCGCTTGATTTTCGATTTATCCAACCCAACCCTTAGATTCCCATGCAAACCTGGGAATTTTCGCCCTGTTCTTTTGTAAAATTTGCTAGTTCTAACACTTAGCAAAGCCAGTTGGTGCAGGATGTCCATTTCCTCTAAGTCAGTGGGATCAAAATGTTGCAAATCATTTAGTTCAAAGCTTAAATTGTCTGACATCTGGTTTTCGTTTGCAGTGAATGCATAACTAGCAGAGTGAGGATCAGGGTTGTTAAAATTTGCACCAGCAGTTATGTCAATGAAGTGATCATAACCCTGATCCTTACCACTGCTCCCAGATTCTTCTTGACCCAGAAGAGCAGTGTTACCGAAAGTGTAATCATCAGTAACTTTTCCTGACTCTTGCAACCTCCTTTTCTGGTTCAACTCCCTTTCGTAGGTCAGGAGTCGACCGTGAAGTTGGGTCAAGGTCAGATCCTTGAACTCAGGTGAGTTTCGAGTGACAAAAGCTATGGTGTCCCATTTTTCTGGCAGTGACCTGAGGAACCTGCTATTTTGAGTTGAGTTTGTAAACGTGGTGTTAACAAGCCTCAGTTCACTGATGAGACAACTGAAACGCTCAAATTGTTGCGTTAGTGATTCACCTTTAACGTAGCAAAATGTTTCATACTGTTGGTTCAGGATTTCCCTATTGTTTTCTATGACTTCTTCGGTTCCCCCAAACTGTTCCTTAAGTGTGTCCCATAACTCTTTGGCACTGTTACAGTGTAACAGTCCGGCATATATCTCATTGGGCAGCACTGCTGCTATGATGCTAAAAGCTTTAGCATCTAGTTCGAACTTTTGATAATCGGTTTCGGTATAATTTTCAACTGGTTTTGGAACGAACTTTTTAGCATCTTCAGCGCTTGGCACTGTGGGAACGTGGGGACCATAGATGACAGACCTCCAACAACCTGTGCTTTGTTGAGCGAGGATGTGACCCATCCTCCTCTGCCAGATGTTGTACTCATTTCTTTTTAGCATAGGTGGTTTAAAAAGCGAACCGATGTTGTTTTTATCATCCTGAGATTGTGACGTCATTCTTGTTGTTTTACAGACACTGATAAATCAACTTTAATGGTGATTAATCCTTGCTCTGTTTTTCAACAAACGAACAAACGATCAGTATCAACTGTTATGAGCTGAACTATTTATGTCAAAATGATTGTTAAATCAAATTTGACTGTCCAAGCTCTGATACCAATTGTTGGATCTGAGTTTGTTTCTGATTGTATTTTGTGTTTGTAATTAAAATGAGAATGGATGAGTGTGCAGCGGAATTATGGTGAAAACAAACTTTGCATAGAATCAAACGAGAGTAATACTTTGATCAAACATCTTTACACAATGAATCGGAAGATTGAATTTATTTCAATAACGATTACAATGATTGATGAATGAATGCAAACTCCCCCTCAGCCAGAGCTCAGTAGTTTGTTCGTGCAAAGAAGACAATGATGCAAAAGAGCTGATAGAACAGTACAAAGTACTGAACTATTTATAGGCACTTGCAAACCACTGAGCATCTTAGCTGACGTCACCATGAAAGTGACATCTAACCTCCTAACAAACTCTAACCTCTGATCTATACAAACACTACTATGTTAACTACTGCTATTACATTATATTACAAAACAGACTATAGATCAGCTGCTGCAACTTTCCACTGCTGTGAACCCAGCAGTACTTGTCCGGATCAGCAGTGCTTGACTCAATCAGCAGGGCTTTAGTCTTTCATCAGGTCTTTACTTTGAGCAGCAGTTGTAGGTCAGCACTTTGGAAGATCAGCAGATAGGAGGTCAGCAGATATGAAATAACTTTCAAGGGGAGAGGTTTGTATGTAAACATCTGCTTATTCTGGATCCACTGCTCTGATCCAGTTTTGGCTTTAATTATCTGTTCCTCTGATAGGGTTCAATCCCAACACAAACAAACGTGGTGTAACAATCATCTTCATGGACTTTACTTGGATGGGAGGTGGATACTCTTTTCAGCTTAACGCGTCGGCCACCACTTCGCCTTTCCCGGGTGGTAAAGGATATCGCAATCGTAGTCTTTGATAAGTTCTAACCATCTCCATTGCCTCATGTTTAATTCTTTCTGCTCGAGAAATATTTGAGGCACCGTAGAGATAATGCCTCCATATCTTTAAGGCGAAAACTACTGCCGCCAACTCTAAGTCGTGAGTCGGGTAGTTTCCTTCATGCGGTTTAAGTTGTCTTGATGCATACGCGATAACCTTTCGCCTTTGCATTAAAACACATCCTAAACCCTGATGTGAAGCATCTGAATAAACAACCAAATCTTCCGTTCCATCTGGGAGTGTTAATACCGGAGAACTAGACAACTTTTCTTTTAACACGTGAAAGGCATCTTCTTGATCTTTGCCCCACACAAACCTCTCCTTCTTCCGTGTCAACTTCATTAAGGGTAATGCTATTTTTGAAAAGTCTTGTATAAACCTCCTGTAATAGCCAGCAAGGCCTAGAAAACTCCTTACTTTAGTTGGAGTTTTTGGGGAAACCCACTTCATTACTGCCTCAATCTTCGACGGATCAACCAAGACACCTTTCGAGTTTATCACGTGGCCGAGAAACTGCACCTCTCTGAGCCAAAAGGCGCATTTTGAGAATTTTGCGTAAAGTTTCTCCTTACGGGGAACTTCAAGTACTTCACGCAAGTGTCTCGCATGTTCAGTCTTGCTTCGCGAGTATACTAGAATATCATCTATGAACACGATCACAGATTTATCTAACATGGTGGGTCGGCATACCCGGTTCATAAGATCCATAAATGCTGCTGGAGCGTTTGTTAACCCAAAGGACATAACTAGGAACTCGTAATGTCCATATCGGGTTCTAAATGCGGTCTTTGCAATATCTTCTTCTCGTACCTTGACTTGATGATACCCCGAACGTAAGTCTATCTTTGAGAACCAACTCGCCCCTTGTAATTGATCAAAAAGATCGTCAATTCGAGGTAAAGGGTAGCGGTTCTTCACGGTCAGCTTATTTAATTCTCTGTAGTCGATGCACATGCGCATCGACCCGTCTTTCTTCTTAACAAATAAGACAGGCGCTCCCCAAGGTGACACACTCGGACGTATAAAGCCCTTATCTAGCAAATCTTGTAATTGTGTCATTAACTCCCGCATCTCGGTGGGAGCCAGTCTATAGGGAGCCTTCGCAACCGGCTTTGCACCCGGATTCAATTCGATGCGAAACTCTATTTCTCTTTTGGGAGGAAGTCCCGGCAATTCCTCCGGAAATACATCCGGAAATTCATTCACGATCTCCACGTCTTCAAGCTTCAGAAAACCTTGTTGAGCATCTACCACATAAGCTAGGTATGCCCTACTCCCGTTAAGTGTGTACTTAACGGCTTGAACGAGGGTACAAAGTTTTGCTTCCACCCTTCTCTCGCCTTGTATAGTTAATCGTTTTCCACTTGGGGACTGGACATATATTGTTTTAGTTTCACAATTAATTTCCGCTTGGTTTCGGGTCATCCAATCCATACCCACTATCATTTTGAATTCCCCCAAAACTATAGGTATAAGGTCGATATCGAATTCTTCATCTTCTATAGTGAATTTGCAATTTCTACAAATCTCGTTTAACATATAGGTCTTACTATCGGCTATTTCTACTTCTAGAGGCATCGACATTCGTTCAATCTTAAATGAAGGATGTTGTACGATTTCATTTGAAATAAACGACATAGTAGCTCCGGTATCGAACAAAACATGAACCGGCATAGAATTTAATAAGAAGATACCTGAAACAACATTAGGATGAACCTTAGCCTCCTCAGATGTGATTTGGAACATCCTTCCTTTAGCCCTAGAACTTTCTTGCTTCTTGTCTTCCTTTTCCGACTCTTGTTGAAGCTTTGGGCATTCCGATTTAACGTGCCCCTTTTCAAAACAATTGAAACAAGTCTTCGGACTATTTGGACATTGGTAAGACAAATGTCCTTCCTTACCACATTTGTAGCACCCCTTCTTGCCTAACAAACATTCTCCAGTATGAAGTTTTCCACAAGTCTTGCAAGGAGTAATACCACCCTTCGACTTATCTTTCCTTCCTTGCTCTTGATACTTCCCCTTTTTAGATGGACTCGAACTTGTACCTTTTTCACTTGACCTCTTCTCACCACGTTCCTCTTGTCTCTTAATTTCAATTTCTCTATCCCGTGCCAGATTGATAAGCTCATCAAGGGTCTCACATTTCGAGGGAGTGATAAACTCCCTAAATTCTGCCTTTAATACCCCGTAAAAGCGATTGATCTTCATCCTTTCAGTCTTCACAAAATCTCCACAGAACTTCATCTTATCCATAAAAGTATTTGATATTTCATTTATTGACTCGTTTCTCTGTCGGAGGCGCAAGAAATCCTCCTGAATCTTATCAATAGCCAACTGAGGGCAATGGTATCTCATAAAGGGCTCCTTAAATTCTTGCCAAGTCATCGTCTGAAGTCTATCCTCCCCTATTTCTTTGCTATGCGCATCCCACCAATCTTTCGCCTGGAGAGTGAGTTGGCCAGTAGCGAACATCACCTGATCTTCCTTATCACAACGACTTCGTATAAATACCGCTTCTATATTTGAAATCCATCTTTGGCATGCGATCGGGTCAATTTTACCATCATACATTGCGGGATTGCACGCCATGAAGTCTTTATACGTGCACCGTCATTCTTTGCTTTTGCTCTTAGATCCCTCAATCAATTCTTTCAACTCTTCGATTTTGCTAGTCATCATAGCATCCACAACTCCCAACACCCGACTTTCTACTTCTTGACCTAATCGTGGTAGACTAGCTTGCATAACACCTTCCGCCACTTCTGTGACCTTATTGATAAATGCTTCTTGACGAGCAGTATCATCGTCATCATTAACGTTGCTTGCATCAGCCATCTACACCATGTCATGTATACATTTAATACGGATCATAAGCTTTCAACATATCATAGTTTATTAGTCCGTATTACTTATTCACATTCTTACATTTCGAGCTTAACTTCATACATTCGTCGTTTATTTCATACCCTTGTGTACATTCCATTTAACGTTTAATGGTTTTATACCATTGCCATTATTTACTTAATCCTTACATACTTAATTTACCTTATAATGACTCGACAAAACCGTAAATCAGGCTCCCGGGAAATACCGTTTAATAAAATTTGAAAAATTTTAAAAATTTTGTGGGCTGAATTACACAAGCCGTCGACGACGGGCTTCTTAAAATGGCGTCGGCCATGTAACCCCGTAGACAGGAGGTTAAGGTGTCGGCTAGGGGGGGCGTCGGCAACGGGAGGGTAACCCGTCGGCGACGGGCCTTCGTTATGCAGAAACGATGCAGATTAGTTTTTGGGCATTTTGGTTCGTTTCTTTCTATCCCGTTTCGGCTCTACAGCTCCTGCACTTCTCATTTAACTTCCCCACATATCTAATTTAATATTTTCGTCATACATATAATAAACACACTTGCAATTTGTTTATAACTTAAACGTTACCTCATTGGCGATCTTGGAGCGAGCACACTTTCGAACGAGCCGTCGGTTGAGTTCAAGCACCACTATTCGTGCTCGAATCCCTCATCCTAGGCTCTGATACCAACTTGTAAGGACTGATTTTTCTTCTATATAAATTAACTTACAAAGGTAATTAAAAGACTTCAAAATAACAACATTAATACATGCTTTTGACAAAAATTGGGCATGACCCGTCCGTAAAACGGATATACCCCTGTTTTAAACAAAAGTAAGACAAATACCATTCTACAATTCGTTCAACAAGACACTACTAAAAACCTAGACATCAAATGTTAAAATGTATGTCTACTAGCAAGTTGTACAAAATAGAAATTTTGACCCAAAACATTAGTGCAACTAGCGGAAGCGCTTGATATGACATATCATTAACATGTGCTCGCTCCAATTCTCCAAGTCGCCTAAATTGAGGATTTACCTACATTCAACAACAAAGCTTTAAAAAGTTAGTCATTATACTTATTATGCTTACAATAGCATCGTTTTAGTTCCATTCGTTTATATATTTTCATTCCTCTTACGCATACGACTACCCAATTATATGGGTATGGCATATATTCTCATAATGAAATTCAAACCTACACTTACGACCCGGTAACATCGGGTTGATTGCTTTCAACTTAAATCCTTCGTTCTATCCGTTAAACGGATTGAACTTCATACATTCGTTATTGCATTCATGACCACCCGTTCTAAACGGATGGTACCTTATTCTTACTCGACTTGTTCAATTCGAACCGGTCGACTTGCATAGCTTGTCATAACCTTCGTTAGCATAATCAAATCCACAAGGGATTTGCTATCCACTTACTAATCACCATATTCATTATAACTAGGATTGTTCATCTATAATTATTAACAAAATTTAAGTAAGGTTTTGTATGCAACGGAACATACCTCGGTCTTGTGTGCCTTCCGTTTTCCTAGTGCTCGTACCTTCTTCCTTCACGCCTACATTACAACATTCATTCAATCATTTAGTCTATTTACTTCATTCTACCATTTTCCATGTTACACATACATTCATCTCTTAAGCATTTCATCAAACACTTGGTAGGCATCATAATTAAGGTATAAGGTACAAGTCTTTAAAGCATAATTTTACTAGTTCATCATCATCCAACATTCACATCTATTCTAATTTACATAACTACTTCGTCCTACATCAATTTATCTAGCATTCAAGTATTACAAACAAGATCATATATCAAGATAACATACAATCATCATCATTATGACCTTCCTAATCATAACACAATTTCACAAAGTGGGTTTTCACTACAACCTCACATGCAACCAAAATCAAACATGATTCTTGTTCTAGAAAGCAATTCTAATTCAGATTTCCCACTTTAGATACAAGAAATCGAGATTGGGTTGAACCCTTCTTTCTACAAAGCATAATTGAACTTACCACTTCACTAACTAGGGTTAGATTTTCGAAAAGGGGGTTCATGCACAGGATTATCTTATGATTTAGGCTTCAATTGCTTGATTTTCTTGAGTTTAGGGTTTCCCCCTTCTTTCCTGTTCTTGATCGATCGCTCCCCAGACACACCCACTGTGTTTGGGGTTTAATTTGCTTTTAATAATTTAAGTTTAATCACTTTTGCACTTTACCCCCTACACTTAGTTGCTATTTACAACTCTAATCTTTAAACCACATTTAACTATCATTTTGCCATAAATCCTTAGTCATATTAAGTTTAGTATTTATCCTCACTTATCTTTATTGTGTTTTTATTTTTGGGGCGTTACAGTTTATCCTCTTTTGTCCTTTCCGATCCTTTTCCGGCACCGTGTAGAATTCCTGTTATCGAATACGTGACACTGTCTTTTCTGTATGGTACGAGCATTATTAGCGGAGCTTGGGTCTGATCGGAGTAGGCTTTCGTCCTTTCCGATCCTTTCTCCGGCACAGTGTAACACTCCTTTTATCGATTACGTGACATTGTCTCTTCGGTTCGGTACGAGCATTGTTAGTGGAGCTTGGGTCTGTTCGAAGTAGGCTCTTTCATTTCTTGTCCGCCGTTAGAGTGTTGTTATCCGGATCTTGATTGCTTAGTAGGTCTGTCATCGGTCACAGCTATTGTTATAGTTCAGCTAGATTGGTACGAATCCTATTAACGTCTCGTTGACCCGTGATATTTTCGTTTTTCGGCCATGGTTAGCAATCGCTAGAGGGGGCAGTCAGGCACTAACGGCCCGCCGTTGTTGAATGATTTACGAAGAAAACAACAGGAGGAACTTAGCAAGATTAAGAACAAGTGCTATTACAAGGACGATGACTGGCATAAGGTGCCCAGTAGGAAGGAAGCCAGGAAGGAGAAATCCTTCGTTAATAGGGAACTCAGAATCCGCAATGCTACCTCTTTTTTCATCTCTAACCTTCCTGATTCGTGCACTCGGGCATCTGTATGGAAGGCTTTCGAACATTTGGACAACCTCGAGGATGTGTTCGTTCCATCCAAAAATGACAAAGCTGGTAACAAGTTTGGCTTTGTAAAGCTGTCCAACGTGATGGAACCAGCCTGGTGGATTGAAAAGCTGAAGGAGGTTAGGGTAGACGGTTTTATGATTGGTGTTAACCTAGCCAAGTTTGATAGGTTTCGTTCAAAGATTGATATGCAGTACAAGAGTGAAAGAGTTTTGGTGTTCGATAGACTTCAAGATTTGTAACCGGTATCCAAACATGTCGGGGACCCGGGTAAGTCTGGTATTCAGCAACATGGGAGGAAAACTTATAGTTCAGTCGTTCAACCAAATGGAAGTGATATCAATGTGGTAAATGTCGAGCTTTCGCCGCTGAACACAGTTACTAAGAAATCTTTTGAGCACAAGGCTCTCATTGGTGAAGCAAAAGACATTGACATCCTTAACAATATGAAAGTTTATCTCTCAGGGATAATGGAGGAAGGTCTTGATTTGAAATATCTAGGCGGTCGTAAGGTACTACTTTGCTTCAAATGCCCGGAGGAAGCAGAAAAATTTTGGTACAATACGGTGAACGAGTGGGAGAAGTGGTTCTCGAGACTGTATGTTTGGGAGGGTTTACCACCTCTCTTCGATAGAATTGCCTGGATCAAGGTATTGGGTATTCCTGTATCCCTCTTGGACCGGCATGTGATTAACAATATCGGGGAAAGATGTGGTCATCTCCTGGTCAAGTCAGAAGCGGGCGCAAACGACAGAAATATGGCAGAAGATCGCCTTGCCATTTTGGTCCACACGGGTAAAAGGATTGCTACGGAATTCAATCTGTTTTGGAAGGAGCAGAACATAAAAGTTTGGGTGGAGGAAATTTCTAGGAAATGGCACCCAGCGTTCCTGGATGAGGAGGGTTCGGAGTTAGGTTCTTCGCTGAGATCGCTGGAAGGTGATGTTTTTTCTTTTTTCGGTAACAAGACTCCAATCGTTGCATGGATGATTCTTTGGCTCCCTGCATGGATAACCGAAAGGACACCACATCCCCGCTTGCCGAGGAACACGTTCAGATGGGTGGATTGCATGGGGACCAGAACACGCCGACATTTTCCTTTTTTTAGGACAGAGAAAATGAGGGACCTGAAGTGCAAATTGGTGATATTAATGATGATCAAAACCCGCTGGAAGTCAGACGGGGTACGAATTGCGAGGGGAAGGAGGCGAACGATTGTATGTTGGGAAACCCTCCATTGTGCATGGGTAACATAACGTCTTTTCATTCTCCTATTAATTTGGCAGATGCGCATGGGGAAACTTTGCATGGGGATCAGGAAATAAATGAAGAGAGAAGTGGTTGATGCTGTTGGGCAATGTGGTGGGCCAGGAGATTTCAACTTGGGGCCTGGAGTGGAGCCCAATAGACCTAGCTATATCACTTCAAGGCCCAAATCTAGAAGGAACAAAAATATGCAGGCCCAGATTTTTGTAACCCCTGATCTTAGTAATGCTACAGCAGATGGGGAGGAGTTCGATCCTTTCAACATCGAGGAGATCTTCAGGATGGATGAAGAGGCAGACAGGGGGCCGGAAGTGAATCGTAAAGGTCAGCCGCATATGGAGCCGAACTCAGATCTGATAGATGAGTTTGAAAATGAAGTCGATGCTACGCTCAATCTCGGTGCCCGGCTTGGAATCGAAGTCACAGGTTTCGAGAATCACGTGAAGAAAATTGTTAGTGGGGAAATGGAGGCTCGAGTTTGTCAATGAATTTCTTATCTATCAACCTAAATGGGGTGGTTGCGGTTAATAAAGGCTGTTGGGTGCGGACTTTGAAGAGAAAATTGAAAGCGGATGTAATCGACCTTCAGGAGACTCACCAAATGGGGCTATCAGAAATCGACCTCCGTCGGTTCTGGGATAATTCGAATTTGAAGGCGGATATTGTGGATTCGGTGGGTAGATCGGGGGGGGGGGGGGCTTGCGCTGATGTGGAACCCGGATGTCTTCAATGCGGATTTGATACAGAAAAGTCAGAGATTTCTGTTGGCCTCCGGTACTATCACAGGCACGGAGGGCAGGCTCAATATTTTAAACCTCCATGCCCCTAATAATGCCATTCAAAGAAGCGTGCTTTGGAATGAGATTACTGAGTTAATTAATCAGCTCAGTGGGAGGTGGGTTATGTTCGGCGACTTTAACGATGTTCTGGCTGAAACTGAACGTGTAAACTCCATATTTGATCGCGGTGCGACGGATGCTTTTAATGATTTTATCAACCGGGCAGGTCTTTTTGAATATCCTTTGACAGAGGTAAGTTCAAATATGTGTCGGGCCATGCTGATGTTAAAATGAGCAAACTTGACAGGTTTTTGGTGAATGTTGATTTTTTGAACAAGTGGTCGCTAACTAAAGCGGAAGTCCAGGGTAGAGGTGCCTCTGATCACTGTCTGATCTCCTTGTCGTGAAATATTGTCGATTTTGGTCCTATCCCTTTCAAGTTCTTTAACTCTTGGGTGGGAGATCAGAAAGTGGCGAATATTGACCAAAGTGCTGTTTTTACCTCTAATGTGGGGGGCAAGAAGGACGTAGTGTTGGCTACGATCCTGAAACGGATTAAAGCAGACATTAAGAAGTGGAGGATAGAAGCCAAAGCTGCTGAAGAAAAGGAAATTAAAGAATTGACGGAGACCATTAGAGATATTGAAAGAAAGGCTGCCCTTGGTCCGATACCGAGCCCAGACAAAAAGAAAAGAATCGAGCTCAGAGTGAAGGTTAATGGATTGGAGTTGATTAAGTCTATGAATGCTCAGTAAAAGGCTTGGATCAATTGGCTGAAGTTTGGCGACGAGAACAATTCGTTTTTTCATAAGATGGTGAATGTGAACTTGGCCAACAGTAGAATAAATGGCCTCAAATTCAATGACAGTTTTGTTTCAGATCCTGTGGAGCTCAAGTTTGAAATTAGGAGCTGGTTTAAAAAACAATTTTCGGAACCCATTAATCGGAGGCCTAAGTATAATGGAGATGATTTACCGAGAATTTCGTATCAGAATGCTTTGATTCTTGTTGAGGAGTTCACGGAAACAGAAGTGTGGAGAGCCATTAAAGGGTGTAACGGAGGAAAGGCCCCGGGACCGGATGGTTTTACGATGAAATTTTACAAGGTTTTTTGGAAGGACTTGAAACACCATATCATGGGGGTTATGAGAGATTTCTATAACAGTGGTATTATAAGTAAAGGGTGTAACTCCTCTTTCGTGGCTCTTATTCCAAAATCTAAAGATCCTCAAGAGCTTTCTAATTTTCGGCCGATCTCTCTTGTCGGGTCGATGTACAAGATTATCGCTAAAGTGTCGGCGAACCAGTTAAAGCTTGTTATTAACAAAGTTATCTCTCCGACGCAATCGGCCTTTGTTGGAGGTAGGAACATATTGGATAGTCCGCTTATCATCGGTGAGACATTTGCTTGGGCTAAGAAACATAAAAATAAGATGTTAATCTTTAAAGTGGACTTCGAGAAGGCATATGATTCGATCAACTGGAAATTCCTTTTTCTAATGATGACAAATATGGCTTTCCCGGAAAAATGGATCTCTTGGATCAAAGGATGCCTAAAATCTGGTATGGGCTCCGTCCTTGTCAATGGCTCGCCAACACCCAAGTTCAAATTTAAGAGAGGTTTAAGACAGGGAGATCCCCTTTCCCCTTTCCATTTCATTATCGCCATGGAAGTTATTAACTTGTTTTTGAAAAGGGCGTCTGATATTGGCCTTTTTCATGGGATCCAACTTCCCAATGGTGGGCCGTTAATCTCAAGTCTCTGCTATGCGGATGACGTCCTTTTTATCGGTGAGTGGTCGGATCAAAATGTGGCGACTCTTAATCGTCTTCTGAGATAGTTGGGACTGGTTACGGGCTTGAAAGTAAACCACAAAAAGTGAAAGCTTTTCGGGGTTGGAGTCGAAGAAGTGGAGGTCACTCGGTTGGCTAGATTGCTGAATTGTGAGGCAGGGGAGCTACCGTTTTTATATCTGGGAGTGCCTATTGGGGCGAACATGAAGAGGGCAAAATTCTTGAATCCTGTTGTCGATAGGGTTAAGTCGAAATTATCAATATGGAAAACTAGACATTTGTCTTTTTCCGGTAGGGTGACCTTAGCTAAGACGGTCCTGGGGAGCCTCCCGTCTTACTATCTCTCCCTGTTCCTAGCCCCTAAGTGTATCATCAACAGGATTGATAAGATTCAGAGGGATTTTATTTAGGGTATAACGGACACGAGAAAGAAACTCAGATGGGTTCGGTGGGATTCCGTGTTGAGATCGAAGAAGTCTGGCGGTTTGGGGGTTGGGAGAATCAGAGACTTTAATTTTGCGATGTTGACAAAATGGTGGTGGAGGTTTAACTCTAACCCGAACCAGCTTTGGGCCAAAGTTGTTGCGTCGGTTCATAAAAACAACATTGCGGACCAACTTAACCCTATTAAAAAATCGATTCCTGGGGTATGGAAGGATATTGGCTGTATGAATCAGGAATTAGGGAAAATGGGCATTAATATCAAAGAAAATCTGGTCATGGAGAACGGGAACCGGAAATGGCGTAATGATTCGATAGAGCCTTTTTCGGTCAAGCAGGTGCGGATTAACATTGAAGGTACGTTGGGGACTGACTCAATCAGTATCCCAGGGTTCGAGTGGATCAATTAGGCCCCCCTAAAGCAAATTTTCTGCTGTGGAGAGTTGTGCTTGGAAAGATCGCGTCCAAGGAAGGTTTAGCCCATAGGGGAATCCCCATGCCTGATGTCTCCTGTCCCCGTTGCGGTATTAGAGTAGAGAAACCAGATCACATTTTCATTAACTGCCTTTGGGCCAAATGCATTTGGTGGATTGTGCTGACTTAGGTTCGGATTTCATTCCCAGCGGATTGTACTTCTTTGACTGATCTTTTAAGCTTCATAAAGGACACCCCGGGTTTGAAGGTTTGGAAAAAGCCGGTTCACATGATTGTTATTGCTACGGTTTGGAGGATCTGGAGTGCCAGGAATGCAAAAGTTTTTAAAGATTGTTTTATCCCTATAAAGAAGACTGTAGAGTTCGTGAAGGAAGACGTTTTCTTGTGGATATGCAATCGTTCTAAGCTAAAAACGCCTTCTTGGGATAACTGGGCGGCGTTTGATGTTATTGACCTTTTGTAACGATTTTTCTTTACCTTGTTTGTTTTGTTTTCGTTGTCTGTTGTTCTCCAGTTTCTTGCTGGCTCTTTATATATATATATATATATAAAGTGGTTTTGCTGTTAAAAAAAAACACATGTCAAAGACATGAGTGACTTCGTATCACGGATATGACCTGTGATCATGTGCCTAACGTCACTTGGTGTCCACCATCGAGACACCAGGTTACACTACAACATAGGGGTGAGCAAAAGGAAAAACCCGACCCTACCCGACCATTACCCGACCTGAGAACCGATCAAACATAAAATACCGAACCGAATCACTACCATAAATATAGGTTCGGTTCTGGTCCATAGGTCTAAGTCGGGTTTCACCAAGAAAAGAAGCGAGAACCGACCCGACCCGACCCTATTTTATATAAAAAATTGGAACCGATCTAAATACCTAGGTACTTGGGTTCGGGTCGGGTTGGGTATATTTTCGTTTCGGTTCTCGGTTATTTTCGGTCCGGACCTAAACTTGCTCACCCCTACTACAACAGCACCACCAGTACGCGAAATCTAAAGCCCCATTCGATTCGACTGAGTATTAATTTGAATTTTGTAGGTTTTTAGGTTGCATGAATTTATTTAGAGCCTTTATTAATAATCCATTCTTTTTTTGAAAGGAAAATTTCATTAACACAACCAAACCAACCTCAAAATGAGGTGGCCAAACAAAACAAAACTACATAATTACAAACTTAGATCAATCTTCTCACCAAACCTTCCTATTTTTCGATCTAACATTGTACCAAAGGAACCAAACCGGTTTAAGTTCACTAATAATTTTCTCCACCTTGACCGCTATGTTGTTGAACTTCGCCCCGTTTCTTGCCCTCCATATGCTCCAGCAACCTATTAATAATTCATTCTCATCTTAGTTTTGCAGATGGTAGGTAAGTTTAGGTAGCATGAATTTAATTACACATTCTGTGTTCTATTTATAGTATGATATTTATTGTTTTTGTTAGGATTTTGTAGGTTATTAGACCCTGCATGTCGTCTGGCTGTTCACTTCATGTGATCATCGGGCTTGTCGGAAGGATGACATTGAGGATAGTACCAACACATGTTTTTTTTTTTGAACCCTAGTATTTTCTTCAAGAGACAAGAACCTCTACCACTCAGTCAAAGCTGGAATTGCATAGTGCCAACCAACAATTTCGTATAACTACACAATTAGTCATTTTTTTAATTATTTCATATTTAGTTTTTATTCTTTAGAAACGATTGTGTGTATGTGATGTACTGGTGGGAATTGCGGCCCCAGTGTGGAGAAGGAGATGTACACTACATTGTGCCATACATGTAGAATTGAAACGGGAATCAGACAAGGGATGCACATTATGAAACAAGCTTATTGATCATGTACATTTTGCTATTATGTTCAAACTATCGTATATAGAAGTTTTTATTTATACCAATTTATGGGCCATTTTTGTAGCACTTGTAAACACACTTGGAGGTCCTTATGTAGGGTGGGTAAGGCCAATCGGACGACCAACTTGGGGCACATAGGCTAATGATCCACAGATCAATTGGTTTGGGGGGGAGGTGGGAAGGTTTACCCACTTATGTGGGGTTCCTGCCCGGGAGGTCTCAATGTCGAATATTGCGGGGGGCGAACTGTGGCATCAGTTCAAACTGGCAACAATATGCCAACTACGGGATTCCTACCCGTTACCTGGGTGATCAAAGGCCAAAGGTCTAACCGGGTGATCTAGCTGTCACACCCCGACCGCGTAAAACAACAAACCGCGAAGGAAACGTCGGGGAGTGGAGTGGCAGAATTATTGTTTCACAACCATGGTATTGAAAGTTTAGTTTTATTCGAATTAAAAAGGATTACATTCTCTTAAAACAAAAGAAACAAAGAGTATATAACATAATTTATACTAGTCTTGCATCTTTTATTGTCACTAAGGCCCAAGTCCGCCTAAGTGTATCTTGAACAACCCTATGCATCAGCTCCTGAAAACACATGTGAAAATAAGTACGTCAGCATAAAAATGCCTGTGAGATACATAGGTTTTGTTAAAATAGGATTCATGACTTGTAAGTTTAAAGAAATGTTTTAACAAAAGATAGTCATGAATCTTGTAAAGTGTTTTCTTTTATAAATCATACGGAAATCGATAAGAAATCAAATGATATAAAAGAAAGATGTATGGTTAAAGGAATAACCAAGTAAAATGAGTTTGTATAAAATATGTTGTTTGAAAAACAATGTTTTGTGAAGATATGTTATTTGTGTAAAATGTAATATGTCTAAATTGAAATGGTTTAAATAACGCTACGATATGTAATATCATAAAAGCACTTATATATAGGAAGTACCATCGGCGTATCCACCAAGCTTTTATCATATTACACACGCATCGTTATTTAAATCACTTACCCAAACAAACCACCAAAATACCTTGTTTAAACCAATGTAAAAAATGTTTATGTGTAAAAAATGTCAAATGTAAATCATGTAATGTGAAATTAAATGTTAAGTATGGCAAGCGAAATGTGTCAACAAAAACCATAGGTAAAATGCACAAAACAATGTATTGAAATAAATCATAGTTTAAGTCAAAAGGTATGTTTTGTAAAATAAATGCTTTATTGATACAAACATCTATGCGGTAATGTTAAAACGCATACATTCAAGCCTTGCGACCGTGGAGACAAACCCTTAAACAAATTAAAGGTCTATCAAAATTATGTATATCGGATTCTATCATTCCTTACATCCAAACAAACCTAGGATTTTGGGAATAGGAGTTGTCAATTCCTATGGTACCACTACATACTACCGAGCGGCGTGATCAATGTTAATGAACATATTTTTGATCCGTTAAACAAACCAAATGTCATACCAAGTGTAAGCATGTTATATGAAAATAACGTACTAAGTATGCCAAATGAACATACATAGCAAAAATGTGATGTAAATCAATGTGTACATATGCTGAAATAAACATATGAAACAAATGTGTTTATGAAATCAATGTACTAGAATGTTAATTAAACATGCATAGCATAAACATGGATGAAATCATGTACTATACGTGTACTACATGAACATAGCAAGCATATGTTATAAAAGCATGAAAAACACGAAAGTAACAAGTAGGCTCATGTGAATCACCCCAAAATATTTGAAAACGGTAAAAGAGGGGAACTATGTACTCACTTGATATTACTTAGTAGTCTTGAGATAACAATCAAACAAAGTTAGGAGGATCACGGAATCAATCGACACCTAATATAGGTAACTACGTTAATAAACCGGACCTAAATCAGAAGATCGGATAGAATGAGGTTTCGCAAACCAAATGAGTATTTGAACTCATATGATGTGGTTTAACATAGCCTACATTCTAAATCGGAACCTATCCTAAGCGCTTATGACCCGTTAAGACCCGTTTAGGTAGCTTATGCTACTTTAACGCGTCATTTGCGTAAAAGCGCAAACGAGTAGTCTAACTAGTCCTATGACAAGTGTTATATGCCCTAACATGCTTAATTATGTTTCATAATCAGTTTAAGTGACAAAGTTTAGGTTACATATGCTTAAAATGAAATTATGCGCAAAAAGGGCATTTGGGTCATTTACCTAAGGCATATAAACTACCTATCATACTACTACTTAAACTAAGTGACCATAAGGTATAACCTCGAAAGGTTATTTCCAATACAACTATGGTCACAAAAATATGTTTGGTCGGATCCTAATGATCGACCAAACGGGTCGGGTTTGAAAGTCTAAGCGGTTGTTTAGACCGCTTATCTTACGACCCTAGATTAGCACTAGACTAAAAGTGACGAGTTAAACAGGTTGAAACATGTTTAACTAAGTTAGAAAACAAGTTTGATATCAAAACAAAGTGTTTTAATACCCGAAAATAGGTTCGTTGCACAATACGCATAAACACGTATTCTGACCGAAACTATGACTCGTCACTATGCCTAATCAACGTGGTAATCAGTAGGTATAGTCACAAGGGACTATAACCATCGTGATTACGCTCATGTTGCAAAGTTCAAACGAACTTTGTGTTGACCAAAGACTGGTCAAAGCAGAAAGTCAAACACTGTTTGACTTTCATGCTTGAAATACATGAAAAACATGAAAGAATGCTTACAAAAGGTACAAGCAATGGAGATTTGATTCAAATTACTCAGGTATGAGTTATAAACCCCAACTTAGAGCAGATTGAATCAAATGTGTGAATTGGAATGAATGAATTTGGTGGGTATTTATAGATTTTGGACAACCGTTAGGATCGTTTCTTGGATTTTGAGCTTCAATCCTGGCCCTCCATGTGTTACACATGGTTTTGTATACCATGGGACTTCAAAAACCAGCATATGGTATGTTAAAACCATGTATATATAAACCAAGGAACAGCTGCTGATTGAGAAAAACCATTTCTTGCAGAACTGGGGCTTTCTCGCGGGCCGCGAAGACAGGAGAAGAGGGCTTCGCGCCCCTCCTGGACTTCAGACCAGCAATCTTTTGCAAAAATGGCAGAACCGGCCCCTAATGCTTAAAACTTGGTTTTTGACACGTTTAAGCCCCGTTAACCCATTTTCAAAGCTCAATAATGAAGTTAAAGTATAGGGGGCATGAAATATGCTTGAAAATATCTCGGATGTCGGTTCGTTTGGTCGTACGGTCTCGTTGTTCGGTTAATTATGACGAAACACGAACGGACGCGAAAAACGATCCAAATTGTGTGACGAATGGAATTTTAGTATGCCAATCACTAAAATAAAATATTTTAATGATTACAAAAATTTTTGGATGTCTGGATATATTCAGAATGTAAGATATACGCGGAAATGCAAACTTATGCACTTTTTGATGATTTTAGTCCCTGATTGACCAAATAAGTTTATTTTCGCATACCGAACTCCTCAAAGCCTATTTCTAAGCTATGTAAAGGATATTTAGGGTATGTTTAACTTATGATCATGTTTCAGAATGTTCGTTACTATACGAATAGGTATAGTTTCGCAGTTTGACACAATTAGTCCCTTCGATCGAATAAACTTATTTTTGCCATACCAATCCCTTTAAAACTTATTTCTAAGTTATGTAAAGGTTATTTAAGGTATGTTAAGAATATGTTGATGTTCCGGAGTGTTTGTCATGTTAAACTGATTACATTTACGTATCAGTTTGCGTATAACTTTCTAGAAAGCAATATAGAGTTTGAATTTAAACAAAAATCGAAACGTGAAAAATGTCAAACATAAATAAAAAAATATAGGGATCAAATCAAATTGTTTTATTGGTAATTGAACTATTCAGAGTTTGTACAATGATTACAAGCACAAATGTCATAGTCTCCCCTACTTTAGGAAATTTCGTCCCGAAATTTATTTAGAGGAAACTTGTGAGAATAGATGAGGATACTTCGCCTTCATTTGATCTTCACGTTCCCAAGTAAACTCTGGTCCACGTTTAGATTCCCAGCAAACTCTAACAAGTGGAATGCGCTTGCGTTTGAGCCATTTGACTTCACGTTCCATGATTTCCACAGGTTTCTCAACAAAATGCATCGTGTTATCAACACGAATTTCATCAAGCGGTATGTGGAGGTTTTCATCAGCTAAACACTTCTTGAGATTGGACACGTGAAAGGTTGGATGAACATTTCCGAGTTCAGGAGGTAACTCAAGTCTGTAGGCTACCTTTCCGATTCTTTCGACGATCTTGAATGGTCCAACATATCTAGGTGCAAGTTTTCCTATCTTTCCAAATCTGATCACACCTTTCCAAGGTGAAACCTTGAGTAAAACGCAATCACCGACTTGAAATTCCAAGGGCTTGCATCGTCGATCCGCTTAACTCTTTTGACGGCTTCTAGCTGTCTGAAGGTTATCGCGAACTTTCTTAACCTTATCTGTTGTCTCTAGAATGAGGTCAGGTCCAGTAAGCTGAGCCTCACCGATCTCATTCCAGCAGACTGGTGAACGACATTTTCGACCATATAAAGCCACGAAAGGAGCCATGTTGATGCTGGAGTGATAACTATTGTTGTAGGAGAATTCAATCAACGGTAGATACGAATCCCAACTACCACCAAAATCTATCACACAAGCTCTAAGCATATCCTCCAATGTTTGGATTGTTCTTTCAGACTGACCATCCATTTGCGGATGATAAGCTGTGCTCAAATTAAGTTGGGTTCCCATAGCAGATTGCATGGTTCTCCAAAAGCGAGACGAGAATAGAGCATCTATGTCAGAAATATTGTTTAAAGGCACGCCATGATGGGATACAATCTCATCCACATAGATCTTGGCAAGTTTGTCAGCAGATAAATCCTCACGGATTGGCAAGAAATGAGCTGACTTGGTAAGACGATCAACAACTACCCAAATGGCATCATGACCCTTTTTAGTGCGTGAAAGTTTGGTAATAAGATCCATAGCAATGTTTTCCCGTTTCCAAACTGGAATCTCGGGTTGCTCCAATAATCCAGAGGGATGTTGATGTTCAGCCTTAACCTTAAGGCAAGTAAGACATTTGGATACATACAAGGCAATGTCATTCTTCATACCCGGCCACCAATACTGGGTTCAAAGATCCTTATACATTTTATCTGCACCAGAATGAATAGAATAACAAGATTTATGAGCTTCATCCATTAGCAAGGTGCGAAGATTATCTTGACTTGGGACCCACAAACGGTCCATGAAATAATACAATCCATTGTTCTTCAGTTCAAGATCAGGCTTGATATGATATGGTAATTCTTTACCCATCAAGTCTTATGTAACACAAGTATGTTGAGCTTGAGAAATGCAAGTTTGAATATCAGATCGAACCTGAACACAATGAAACTTGACTCGTTCTTTACGACTCAATGCGTCGGCCACGACATTCGCCTTACCAGGATGGTAGAGAATTTCGCAATCGTAGTCGTTTAGAAGTTCAACCCAACGTCGTTGCCTCATGTTGAGTTCTTTCTAATTGAAAATATGCTGGAGACTTTTGTGGTCAGTGAAAACCACACATTTTGTACCATACAAGTAGTGTCTCTAGATTTTAAGAGCAAAAACTACTGCACCCAACTCAAGATTATGAGTCGTGTAGTTCTTCTCGTGTATCTTCAACTGTCTTGATGCATATGCTATGACTTTGTTCCTTTGCATGGGAACACTGCCAAAGCCCAAGTTGGATGCATCAGAATACACTACAAAATTATCGTTGCCCTAAGGTAAAGACAGAATACGTGCATCACAAAGTTTCTGTTTCAAGGTCTGAAAAGATTCTTCCTGTTTGGATCCCCAATCAAATGGTTTATTCTTTTGGGTTAAAGCAGTGAGAGGAACTGCAATCTTGGAGAAGTTTTCAATGAAGCGGCGGTAATAACCCGCAAGACCAAGAAATGAACGAACCTCAGTTGCAGTAGTAGGTGTATCCCAATCCTTAATAGCACTGATTTTGGCGGGATCTACGTGAATACCTTGCTCGTTGACAATATGTCCCAAAAATTGAACTTCCTTAAGCCAAAATTCGCACTTGGAGAACATGGCAAAAAGTTGTTCTTTCTTTAGGAGTTCCATAGTAAGACAGAGATGTTTTTCATGATCTGCTTGTGTCATAGAATAAATCAGAATGTCATCAATGAAAACAATGATGAACTTATCCAAATAGGGATTACAAACCCTATTAATCAAGTCCATGAAAACAGCAGGAGCATTAGTCAAACCGAATGGCATAACCATGAACTCATAATGCCCATATCTTGTACGGAAAGCAGTCTTGTGAATATCTTCTTCAAGCACTCGAAGCTAATGATACCCAGAACATAGATCAATCTTTGAGAAACAAGTAGCACCCTGTAACTGATCAAAGAGATCATCAATGCGAGGTAAGGGATATCGATTCTTGATGGTAAGCTTGTTAAGCTCACGATAATCGATGCACATCCTGAAAGATCCATCTTTCTTCTTGACAAAAAGAATGGGAGCACCCCAAGGTGAAAAACTAGGACGAATAAAACCTTTGTCAGAAAGCTCCTGAAGCTATTTATATAACTCTTGCATCTCAGACGGTGCAAGACGATATGGAGATCTAGCAATAGGATTAGCACCAGGTACAAGATCAATACGAAACTCAACTTGGCATACTGGGGGTAAACCAGGTAATTCTTCAAGTAACACTTCAGGATAATCCCGAACAACAGGGAAGTCTTGAATAGACTTACCTTTGCCTTTCTCCTTTACGACATGTGCCAAGAAGGCAACATAGTTCTTACGCAGGTACTTTTGAGCTTGAATACATGACATGAGTTTAAGACTACTAGCAGGTTTCTCACCACGAACCTCTAAGATCTCACCTGTCGAAAGCGGTACACGAACAATCTTCTCAAAACAAACTACTTCAGCGTGGTACTTGGCTAACCAATCCATTCCCACTATAATATCAAAACTTCCAAGTTGCATTGGTGTGAGGTCGATAGGAAAAAGATGGTTATTAAGGTTTAACTGGCAATTTTGAAGAACAGAATTGAGAACAACGGGTTTACCACTAGCTACCTCTACTGTCAAGGGCTTTCCTAGTTTTATTCTAGGTATGCAAAGCAAAGGTTCAAAAGACAATGACACAAAACTCTTATCAGCACCCGAATAAAAAAGAACAGATGCAGGCTGATTGTTAACAAAGAACGTACCATTGACAACCTCATTATCTACGTGCGCTTCATTAGCATTCATATTAAAGACTCGACCACGAGCCTGCGCCTGATGTGCATTGGCCAACCTCGGACACTGATTTCTATAGTGGGTCAGATCCCCACAATTGTAGCACGAACCAGGAGGATAGTGAGGTCGTGCAGCTTGTGCTTGTTTGTCACACACCGATATTTCCACGTATTACCGGTAGGCCCGGTGGGGAGTATCGTGACGTAGTTGATACCATTATAGTCAAACAACACAATATTTAAATGCACAGCGGAAGCAAAAGATAGATTTATATTAACCGAATAAATTGTAATATTAAGTATCACAAAATATTCCAAACAGATCCACAGGCGGATCAAATAAAAAGAAACATAGTTCAACAGACTGATGCATCCGAGCTTGCGAGACTCTTATTGATGCTAGGGAGAAAGCCAGCCTATTGTCACACCCTGGCTTTGCGGAAGTGTGGTTAATTTGGTGTGACTTCTTAATACCATAGCTTAACCATAACAAAGCTATATGAAATAAAATCATGCAAGATCATCCATTGATTAAGTTTTAAAAACCAAATTCAACAACATTGTTTCAACGAAAACACATCTTAACGACATTGTTCAACTAACACAAACATCAACATGACATAAAAACAGTTTAAGGACTGTGACTTGTCCAGGAAAGAGTCACATTCCCCAAACCCGGATGACCTCGTAACTAGTGCAGCAGGAAAACGTGCCATACCGCGCCAGATCCTTTAATTTCCTGAAATACATGTAAGTTGAAAAATCAACAATAATGTTGAGCGAGTTCATGTGAAAGTGAGTAAGTAAACCTTTATGAGTATAAAAATAGTCTTGGTATGTAGCAAATAAGGGAATTGAGATCACCAATGGTTTGCAAGGCCACTGATATATGTGAAGTGCAAATAGGGAGACTCAAACCTAGCAGATTTCGCCACGGCATTAGTATGTGGACAAAGTCACCCCAAGGTCCGTTTCTAGTTTGGCCTGGGGCTGGGCTCGCTACACCCAGATAGATCTACCGCTCCTGTCCCTCGGTCCCGACATGAGGACTAATGGCCTCATATTGCTCCTACCCACTCACATGATCTAAGTAGTAAACCTCCTTACGCTAACCATACCATGTATAAAGTACTTGTAATCAAAGTAACATGTATTTCACCCCCGCAGTTAAGAAAACTGAAAACAGTTAGAGAAAAGGGGGACATGAACTCACAGTGGTGCGTCTCTACCAAGTATGCCTCCAAATCGATCAGCTGTATGACGACCTACACGTGCTAACTCTATTAGACGGACGGCCGTGCCTTAGCTTTATGGTTTAAGTTTTTGGGAAATAGTTAGGCAACTATTTCGTGTTTACGTTCTGTATATACTTGGTAGTTATTCTCCTTCCCAAGGATGGGGGATTTAATACATGTGCGTTCGTATAATTCGGATTACACTATTAAGTCTCACTTAATATATTTTATTCCTAACTCCAAAATATAAATATTCTTCTCAAAAATATTATACTTTAATACATGTGATTTTCCCAAAATAATACTTAGTAATATTATTTTTACTCTAAAAATAATATTTACGTAGTTCACAAAATAATCGTAAACACTTATACAAGTGATGTTGTGAAAGAAGAATATATACTAAATATATATATGTATCACGTTTTATTTTGTGAAAATCCCACCTCCGATGTTTTGTAACTATAGTCGTGGCGAAACTTATATTTTGAAAACAAGTCAAAATGTATTTCTAACACTTATAGTGAAAATATTTCTAAGTGTTAGGTTTTTGGAAAATTTCGCCAGAGTTTCCTCTGTAACTGGAGGTGGCCATGCTTTCAAGCGTATCATTTTCTTTTATAAATCAAACCAACAATCTTCTTAATCAATCAAAACAATGTTCAAATCACAAACTAGTCAAAATATGTATGTAAGTCGCATAAATTTCATGAACTTGTGATTTATCCAAACTATGAAGTAAATCTCATTACTTTTAGTGGATCTTTATATAAAACAATCCGATTTTGTAAAAACCTCGTTTTTATGGAAGTTCCGTCTTTACAACTTCTCGTCATCTTTTTCAAAAATAGTTATTTTGTCGAAACTTTGTGTTACACATGTGTTTACACACTTGTGTGTTCTAAAAACCATTCGTGTTAGTGTAAGATCCGTCTTTAGAAAAACATGATTTCTTTGACACTCGGTCCTTTGAAAATACCACCTGTAGATCCGTAGATCTACTAGTTTTAATCACTATTTTACAAGCTAAAACACTTTTACACAAGTTCATGATTCTTGTGTGGTAGAGTTTCATCTTCTAACCCTTGTTACACTTAAACAAGCTTTATGTCATAATCCAAGATCATGACTAAACCGGGTTAAATGATGATCCGAGCTACCACAACATAGATCGGGTCCAAATAATCACACAAATCAAATACTACATGATTTACACAACACATGAGCTTTTAACCACCATTTTTAGTGTTTTAAGTAGACTTTTATGCTTCATCTTGTAAGTTATCGAGTTTTAACCGACATATATCGTTTTAACCACATTAGAATAGTTCAAGAAGGTGATTTAAGCAACATACCACTAGCTCGAGGCTAGGGAAGAATCTATGCGAAAAACACGTGGATAAAAGCAAAGTAGAGAGGTCCTTCGCCTTCCGTTTGCTCCAAGACTCCTCGTATGTGACCCGTAACACTTGTAGATGATTGGAATGTGAAGATCAAAAACCGAAAATGGATGTATGGGGGGTGGGGTGTTCGGCTGTAGCCTTGTAGAGAGAGAGAGGAGTGTTTGAAGTGGAGTTGTGTAATGTGAATGATAAGTGTGTTATGGTTCTAACTTATAGACAAAGTTCATGTGTATTATCCAAAGGATTAAGTGTCTAGTAGATACTAAACATGAGAGATTATAATAATCACAAGGGTACAAGGTATGTCCCCCACATCGGGACGGTTTGGTTAAGGGGGGGGTCTAGTTCGAAACCAACTAGATAGTTAGGCACATAGTTAGGTTAATATAGTTAAGTTTAGGGATTAACCCGGTTAGTAGTGTGCCATGCGTTACAATGGGTGTTAGGGTATTCAGGGACCCTAACTGGCTCAGAAAAAGATAAATAATGAAAATGACAATATTTTCATGTTTCGGGTATAGTCCGGTTGTTCGGTTGGATAGTAATCCGTTAAAGCGTTAACAAAGCTTTAAAGTGTCGTTATTACCCCTTTTAGTGACACAACTCATTTCTGACACTTTGGAAAGTGTCTAGTAATATTTTTCTCATGTTTTGGCACTTTATTAGTTAGCTAAAAGCTGAATTATTATGTAAAGTGCTGAGTTTTGTACTTAGAGGACGTTTTAGGCACATCCAGTCATTGTAACTTATTCCTAGAGACGCAGTTCTACAACCCTTATATCCCTACACTCACCACTAGTGTAGCAAAATATTTCAGGCTCTTACAGGCCTTAGAGGCAGTGTTTGCCTGATGCTGGCTTTATCAGCATGTTCAATAGGTTATCCGTTATAGTGCTACTATGCTTTTTGTGCATCATGTTTGTCACTAAGGTTCAGCATGTAAATAATGTAGTGACGGTAAGTAAAGTATGATGCAGGTAAGTACATGTATCAGTAATCAATTCCACGCTTTCCGAAGCGTGCCACCCCTTTCCAGGGTGAAACTTTCAATAAAACCATTTCTCCCACTTGAAATTCCAAGTGTTTCCGGTTTGGATCTGCATAGGCTTTCTGTCTGTGGCGAGCTGCTTCGATGCGTTTTAGAATCTGCGCAATCTTGTCTGTCGTCTCTTGGACAATTTCGGGACCAGCAAGCTGCCTATCACCTGCGTCAGCCCAGCATAGGGGTGATCGGCACTTGCGTCCGTAAAGGGCTTCAAATGGCGCGACACCAATACTGGTGTGGTAGCTGTTGTTGTATGAAAATTCGACCAAAGGCAAATGCTTGTCCCAGCTACCGCCCAAATCCATAACACACGCTCTCAGCATGTCTTCCAAAGTCAGTATCGTTCGCTCGCTTTGACCGTCAGTTCGCGGATGAAACGCAGTGCTCAGATTTAATTGTGAGCCAAAAGCTTCTTGGAAGGATTGCCATATCCTTGACATAAATCTTCCGTCTCTATCAGAGATGATTGAGAGAGGTACTCCATGGCGTGCGACGATCTCTCTCATATAAATTTCAGCCAATTTGCTCGTATTATCCTTCTCTCTGATAGGTAAGAAGTGTGCTGACTTTGTTAATCGATCCACTATTACCCAAATAGTGTCATGGCCTCTCGGCGTTCTTGGCAGCTTTGTAATAAAATCCATGGAGATTTGTTCCCATTTCCACTTGGGGATCTCGGGTTGTTGCAGAAGTCCTGAAGGCTTCTGGTATTCGGCTTTAACCTTGGCGCATGTTAAACATTTGCTCACATAAACAGCAACATCTCCCTTCATCCTAGGCCACCAATAATAATCTTTGAGATCTTGGTACATCTTATCCGCTCCTGGGTGGATAGAGTACTGCGACTTGTGAGCTTCATCAAAAATAACTTTCCTTAAACTTTCAAACAAAGGAACCCAAATCCTTTTCTCAAAACATAACGTTCCTTCCTCGTTTGGTACCAAGAGCTTCTCCATTCCACGGAGATATTCTTCTTCAAGGTTTCCTTCCTTGAGAGCTTCTTTCTGCGCGGCACGAATGCGCAAGGAAAGATCGGTTCGGATAATCATTTCTAATGCCCTAACCCTTATGGGCTTGATCCTCTCCTTTCGACTTAGGGCATCGGCGACTACATTCGCCTTCCCTGGATGATACTTTATCTCGCAGTCGTAATCGTTTAGCAACTCAACCCATCGTCTCTGTCTCATATTCAGCTCCTTCTGATTGAATATGTGCTGTAGGCACTTGTGATCTGTAAAGACTGTACACTTTGTACCATAAAGGTAGTGTCTCCAGATCTTTAATGCAAATACCACTGCGCCAAGTTCCAAATCATGTGTGGTATAGTTCTTTTCGTGCACTTTCAATTGACGTGACGCGTAAGCAATAACCTTTTGGCGTTGCATCAACACGCAACCCAATCCTTGACGTGAGGCGTCACAGTATACCACAAAATCATCTGTACCTTCCGGTAGTGCTAAGATTGGCGCATTGCAGAGCTTATCCTTCAGTATCTGGAATGCTTCCTCCTGTTTGATTTCCCAATCAAACTTCTTATCTTTCTGGGTGAGGAGCGTCAAAGGTTGAGCGATTTTTGAAAAATCTTCAATGAACCTTCGATAGTAGCCAGCCAATCCCAAGAATTGTCGAATCTCGGTTGGCGTCTTTGGCGTTTCCCAATTCTTGATCGCTTCGATCTTGGTTGGATCCACATGGATTCCATCTCCATTCACCACGTGCCCAAGGAATTGGACTTCACGTAGCCAAAATTCGCACTTGGAGAATTTGGCATACAACTGTTCCTTCTTCAGCAACTCCAAAATAGCTCTTAGATGCTGTTCGTGCTCGGCCTTTGTTCTTGAATAAATCAAGATGTCGTCAATAAACACAATCACGAACTTGTCCAAGTACGGCTTGCAAACTTTCTTCATCAAGTCCATAAAGACTGCAGGTGCGTTTGTCAAACCAAACGGCATAACAAGGAACTCGTAGTGTCCGTAACGAGTTCTGAAGGCTGTCTTCGGGATACCTTCCTCTTGTATCCTTAACTGATGGTATCCAGATCGCAAGTCGATCTTTGAGTAAAAGCTTTGAACCTTGTAGTTTGATCAAACAGATCATCAATTCTTGGCAGAGGATATCTATTCTTGATCGTCAGCTTGTTCAATTCTCTGTAGTCGATGCACATACGAAAACTACCGTCCTTCTTCTTGACCAACAGGACCGGAGCTCCCCAAGGCGAGAAGCTTGGTCGGATAAATCCCTTGTCTAACAACTCTTGAAGTTGTGTCGACAGTTCTTGCATCTCAGACGGAGCAAGTCTATAGGGTGCCTTAGCCACAGGCGCGGCGCCTGGGACTAAATCGATGTGAAACTCCACTTGCCTCTGAGGCGGCAGTCCAGGCAAGTCCTTCGGGAAGACTTCCGGATACTCCCTCACGACAGGGATGTCTTCGATCTTCGGTTCTGCAGCTTTCTTGTCTACAATGTGTGCCAGGAAGGCAGCACACCCTTTTTGCAAACACTTTCACGCTTTGAGGCAGCTGATAATTCTTAACGGCGTATCGCGCTTTTCTCCATGTACCACAATTGTTTCGCCATCTTCGGTCGGGATACGAACGACCTTTTCGTGACAAACAATTTCTGCCTTGTTGCTTGATAACCAATCCATTCCTACTACCACATCAAAGCTCCCCAGCTGGACTGGTAGTAGATCCAAAGTAAACTCACGTTCTCCCAACTCGATTGCACAACCTCTGATCACTTCATTGGCTTCTACTAACTTCCCATTAGCCAATTCGATTGAGTAGGGAATATCTAACTTACTAGCGGCTAAACCAAGCATATTCTTAAATTCTAACGATACGAAGCTATAGTCGGCACCAGTATCAAATAAAACGGATGCATAGCGTTGGTTTACAGGGAACGTACCAGTAACGACATTGGGATCCTGGCGCGCTTCCCTCGCTTCGATATGGAACACTCTTCCACGGGCTTGGTTCAACTCTGGGCAGTTCCTCTTAAAGTGCCCGATATCACCGCAGTTAAAGCATCCAGGTCTTTGCCCGTTTCCACCTCCATTTCCAGCTTGGTTATTCCTTTGGTAATGATTCACAGCGCCTGCTTGATTTGCATTGTTGCCTCGATTCCCATTACATTCATTATTTCCTTGTGGGCGATTTCCAATTCCACCCCGGTTATTGTTTCTGTTTCCAAATCCTCCTTGGCCTCCCTGACCAACAGTGGCCCAACAAGAATCCTTCAAGTGGCCAGGTTTCCCACACGCTTCACATACCTTCAAACCACATCGGCCAGAATGGTGACGCTGGCAGGTGTTGCACTTGGGCTGGGTGCCCATATATCCCTTTCCTTTCTTTCCACCACCAACTGTAACCTGAGCTGGCGCGTTTGGCTCTCCTTTCTTAACAACACCACTAGTGCCTTGTTTGAAGTTCGAGAACTTTTGTTTGTTACCTCCGGATGACTCGACGTGAGTCTCTTTCTTCTTTGTCTCGATCTCACCAAACTTGTTTAGGCAGATAGCCTCCTCAGTGAGAGCTACGCTCAAATCGATTGCCTCAGTAATTGTTGCAGGCTTGGAGGAGGTCACCATGCTTATGATTTGAGGAGCTAATCCCCAAATGAAGCGTTCAATCCGCTTGAATTCTGGAGTGACCATATAGGGTACCACATGCGACAGGTCGTGAAACCTCTGAACATATTCCGTGATCTTCGGACCTTCCATCTTCAAATGCCAAAACTCAGTTTTCAACCTTTGAATTTCAGCGCGTGAACAATACTTCTTTCGCATAAGCTCTTTTAACTCGGCCCAGGTCAACGCGTAAGCAGCGGCTTCACCAAGAGTTTGAACTTGTAAATTCCACCAGGACAGGGCTCCGTCCAGGAATAGCCCAGAAATGTAAGTCACTTGCTGGTCTGGAGCGCACTTGCTCATTCGAAGAACAGAGTCTGTTTTCTCAGCCCATCTTACAAGAGCAACAACACCTACAGTGCCGTCGAAGTTTACGGGCTTGCAGTCTAGGAACTGCTTGTAAGTGCACCCATGTGGTGGATTATTATTGCAGTTATTGTTAGAGTTGCTTCCGCTAGTTCCTCCTTGTGAGGCTGCGTACTGTGCAATGGCGGCAGCGATGATTTGTTGAAGTCCTGCCTCGTTGGCAGGCATGCGCGGATCGCGTTTTGGTGGCATCTTCTAAAAGATGGTTCACGTTGGTCAGGTGATAGTAAGTAAAGTGTACGTATGTAATATCAACACATAACATCTCATGTTATAAATAAATCACCCATATCGATAGCCTCTGTAATGGTTGAGGGCTTCGAGGTAGTAACCATGCCCCTGATCTGGGGTGCAAGTCCCCAAATGAATCGTTCAATCCTTTTGAACTCCGGTTTGACTAAGTAGGGGATGACCCTAGACAAGTCGTGAGATTGCTGGACGTATTCAGGAATCTCTGGTCCGTCCATTTTCAATTCCAGAACTCCACCTCAAGCTTCTAGATTCCTGCCCTAGAATTGTACTTCTTCTCCATCATTCCTTTGAGCTCGTCCCAGCTCAGTGCATAAGCAGCATCTGTGCCAAGGATCTGAACCTGAAGGTTCCATCATGAGAGTGTGTCATCTAGAAATAACCCCGAGGTATAGGTAACACTCTGTTGGGGCGAACCGTTACTCATTCTTAGAATGGAGTCAATCTTTTCGGACCAACGAACAAATGCAACGGCGCCTCCTGTTCTGTCAAAGTTCAAAGGCTTGCAGTTCAGGAATTGCTTATAGGTGCAGCCAGTTGGTGGGTTATTTCCAGTAATGCCATCGTTGTACTTAGAGCGGAGGGCTTTATGTCGTGCATTTATCTGTGAGATGCGTTCTTGCAGCTCGGCTTCTGTCCTTGGCAACGTATTGGTGTTTGTGTCACGTCTGGGTGACATTCCCTTTTGTCGAAGTGGTGTGAAGCGGGTTAGACAATTTTTCAATTGTCTATGAGATACATAGCACCATAAGCCATCATGTAATCACCCAATTTTACACGTAAATATACTCATTGTATGAGTGGGGAAATAAATTTCTGAGCCTTCACATAGGCTTGCCAATTTGGCTTGTTGCTTGTAATAGAATGAACTCGAGGCTACATCGCCTCGCCTTGGTCATTCGTGTTTTAGATATTTCCTGCTACATTGGTTTTCATTAGCTTGACCCGCAGAGTCCACCAGGATTTCTGTGCACTACAAGTCGTTATTACGTGGGCCCCCGTAATAATAAATTGTCTTGCACAGTTACCCCAATTTTCTCTCGTCCAAGCAGATGATCAATCACGGAGCAACAACAGGTGCATCGGCATGAACAGGGTCATGCTCTAATGCGGGGTCAGGAACAACGCCTGGCTCAGGGGCCACGGCTGGCTCCGGATCAAAAACTCCATCTCGAGATCAGCTGGATCAACAAACACAGGGGATTACAGGATCCTCCACGGGCTGGTCTAAGTGTATGAACTCAAGGTCATGGTCTGGATCAGAACCAGGTGGAAAAACAGGATCAACCTCAATATCGTGATCAAACTCAAAGCTGTGTGCGGGAACCGGTGCAGCTGATGATGCCATATCAGGGTCGGCGTCGTGTGGGTGGTGCTGCATTCCCTGTATGTGCGAAGATGCGGATGTCAGAAACTCAAATGAGTCTGGGATAGGGGAATGGACTTGAGTTTCCCCTACAGGAGCGTCCGCATGCAGTAGTCTAATACCAGCAGCAATAGGGCCCTGCCCTCGAATGGGTCCTCCTCTAGTAGATCGTTATCGTCGTCAGAGGCCACGTCGGGGGGGGGCATACCAACAACAGGATAAGCGGCAAGGGGGCACAGGAGCAGGGATCACCGCGAGTGGCAAATTCCCAACAAGATGGCCATCAGTAGGCTCTGCTACGACTCAGGCAGCGCAAAAGGGCTGAAAGTCGTCATTGTCTGTGCCGGTAGTATCGGAAACGTACACCTCGTGCTTCGATGAAACTATGTCGTCTGATACTATGGCCATGGGATTCGTAGTGCCCATCCTTCTAGTACATGATGAAAGCATGACGTTTGTAACACATATACGTATAATAATCAATCATATAATCATATAAACATGTTAGTCAATCAAATAATTCTCCTAGTCCCACAAGCCAAATTCTTCCCAGTCTCTAAGACTGCTCAATCATCTACCTCGACCTCTTAGATCGAGCCTCGGCCTCTAAGACCGAGCCTCAGCCTCCAAGACTGAGCCTACTCTTCCTAGTCTTACTAGCCATCTACCTTGATTTCTTAGATCGAGCCTCGGTCTCTAAGACCGAGCCTCAGCCTCCAAGACTGAGCCTACTCTTCGTAGTCCAACTAGCCAACTACCTCGATCTCTCAGACCGAGCCTCGGCCTCCAAGACCGAGCCTCAGCCTTTGCGGACTGAGCCTAAAAATAATGAATAAAATGTTCTCAACATTTGTTTGTAAAAAGTGTTGGATCTGGACTTAAGTGGCATGCAGAAAAATGTTTTCGTGAGAGCCCTAGTGATCATAGTCTAGACTCGAGAAGGAATCCTAGTTCGCTATGATCAGAGCTCTGATACCAAGCTGTCACACCCTGGCTTTGCGGAATCGTGGTTAATTTGGTGTGACTTCTTAATACCATAGCTTAACCATAACAAAGCTATATGAAATAAAATCATGCAAGATCATCCATTGATTAAGTTTTAAAAACCAAATTCAACAACATTGTTTCAACGAAAACACATCTTAACGACATTGTTCAACTAACACAAACATCAACATGACATAAAAACAGTTTAAGGACTGTGACTTGTCCAGGAAAGAGTCACATTCCCCAAACCCGGATGACCTCGTAACTAGTGCAGCGGGAAAACGTGCCATACCGCGCCAGATCCTTTAATTTCCTGAAATACATGTAAGTTGAAAAATCAACAATAATGTTGAGCGAGTTCATGTGAAAGTGAGTAAGTAAACCTTTATGAGTATAAAAATAGTCTTGGTATGTAGCAAATAAGGGAATTGAGATCACCAATGGTTTGCAAGGCCACTGATATATGTGAAGTGCAAATAGGGAGACTCAAACCTAGCAGATTTCGCCACGGCATTAGTATGTGGACAAAGTCACCCCAAGGTCCGTTTCTAGTTTGGCCTGGGGCTGGGCTCGCTACACCCAGATAGATCTACCGCTCCTGTCCCTCGGTCCCGACATGAGGACTAATGGCCTCATATTGCTCCTACCCACTCACATGATCTAAGTAGTAAACCTCCTTACGCTAACCATACCATGTATAAAGTACTTTTAATCAAAGGAACATGTATTTCACCCCCGCAGTTAAGAAAACTGAAAACAGTTAGAGAAAAGGGGGACATGAACTCACAGTGGTGCGTCTCTACCAAGTATGCCTCCAAATCGATCAGCTGTATGCCGACCTACACGTGCTAACTCTATTAGACGGACGGCCGTGCCTTAGCTTTATGGTTTAAGTTTTTGGGAAATAGTTAGGCAACTATTTCGTGTTTACGTTCTGTATATACTTGGTAGTTATTCTCCTTCCCAAGGATGGGGGATTTAATACATGTGCGTTCGTATAATTCGGATTACACTATTAAGTCTCACTTAATATATTTTATTCCTAACTCCAAAATATAAATATTCTTCTCAAAAATATTATACTTTAATACATGTGATTTTCCCAAAATAATACTTAGTAATATTATTTTTACTCTAAAAATAATATTTACGTAGTTCACAAAATAATCGTAAACACTTATACAAGTGATGTTGTGAAAGAAGAATATATACTAAATATATATATGTATCACGTTTTATTTTGTGAAAATCCCACCTCCGATGTTTTGTAACTATAGTCGTGGCAAAACTTATATTTTGAAAACAAGTCAAAATGTATTTCTAAGACTTATAGTGAAAATATTTCTAAGTGTTAGGTTTTTGGAAAATTTCGCCAGAGTTTCCTCTGTAACTTGAGGTGGCCACGCTTTCAAGCGCATCATTTTCTTTTATAAATCAAACCAACAATCTTCTTAATCAATCAAAACAATGTTCAAATCACAAACTAGTCAAAATATGTATGTAAGTCGCATAAATTTCATGAACTTGTGATTTATCCAAACTATGAAGTAAATCTCATTACTTTTAGTGGATCTTTATATAAAACAATCCGATTTTGTAAAAACCTCGTTTTTATGGAAGTTCCGTCTTTACAACTTCTCGTCATCTTTTTCAAAAATAGTTATTTTGTCGAAACTTTGTGTTACACATGTGTTTACACACTTGTGTGTTCTAAAAACCATTCGTGTTAGTGTAAGATCCGTCTTTAGAAAAACATGATTTCTTTGACACTCGGTCCTTTGAAAATACCACCTGTAGATCCGTAGATCTACTAGTTTTAATCACTATTTTACAAGCTAAAACACTTTTACACAAGTTCATGATTCTTGTGTGGTAGAGTTTCATCTTCTAACCCTTGTTACACTTAAACAAGCTTTATGTCATAATCCAAGATCATGACTAAACCGGGTTAAATGATGATCCGAGCTACCACAACATAGATCGGGTCCAAATAATCACACAAATCAAATACTACATGATTTACACAACACATGAGCTTTTAACCACCATTTTTAGTGTTTTAAGTAGACTTTTATGCTTCATCTTGTAAGTTATCGAGTTTTAACCGTCATATATCGTTTTAACCACATTAGAATAGTTCAAGAAGGTGATTTAAGCAACATACCACTAGCTCGAGGCTAGGGAAGAATCTATGCAAAAAACGCGTGGATAAAAGCAAAGTAGAGAGGTCCTTCGCCTTCCGTTTGCTCCAAGACTCCTCGTATGTGACCCGTAACACATGTAGATGATTGGAATGTGAAGATCAAAAACCGAAAATGGATGTATGGGGGTGGGGTGTTCGGCCGTAGCCTTGTAGAGAGAGAGAGGAGTGTTTGAAGTGGAGTTGTGTAATGTGAATGATAAGTGTGTTATGGTTCTAACTTATAGACAAAGTTCATGTGTATTATCCAAAGGATTAAGTGTCTAGTAGATACTAAACATGAGAGATTATAATAATCACAAGGGTACAAGGTATGTCCCCCACATGGGGACGGTTTGGTTAAGGGGGGGGGGGGGTCTAGTTCGAAACCAACTAGATAGTTAGGCACATAGTTAGGTTAATATAGTTAAGTTTAGGGATTAACCCGGTTAGTAGTGTGCCATGCGTTACAATGGGTGTTAGGGTATTCAGGGACCCTAACTGGCTCAGAAAAAGATAAATAATGAAAATGACAATATTTTCATGTTTCGGGTATAGTCCGGTTGTTCGGTTGGATAGTAATCCGTTAAAGTGTTAACAAAGCTTTAAAGTGTCGTTATTACCCCTTTTAGTGACACAACTCATTTCTGACACTTTGGAAAGTGTCTAGTAATATTTTTCTCATGTTTTGGCACTTTATTAGTTAGCTAAAAGCTGAATTATTATGTAAAGTGCTGAGTTTTGTACTTAGAGTACGTTTTAGGCACATCCAGTCATTGTAACTTATTCCTAGAGACGCAGTTCTACAACCCTTATATCCCTACACTCACCACTAGTGTAGCAAAATATTTCAGGCTCTTACAGGCCTTAGAGGCAGTGTTTGCCTGATGCTGGCTTTATCAGCATGTTCAATAGGTTATCCGTTATAGTGCTACTGTGCTTTTTGTGCATCATGTTTGTCACTAAGGTTCAGCATGTAAATAATGTAGTGACGGTAAGTAAAGTATGATGCAGGTAAGTACATGTATCAGTAATCAAGTAGCAGTTTATCAGCAAGTTCAAGTAAGCACAGTAATTAAGCAGTAATTAGTTATTAATTAAGTCGTATGGATATCTGGTTTAGTGAGGGTTGTCACACCTATTTCGAGTAGTACCTGCACTTAATCTTTTTGGGAAAATACGTCAGTTTACACTGGTAAATACAATTAACTGACTCATTTTAAAAATGATTAAAAATTGATTTGAATGCACGTGGCACAAACTTTTTATAAATTGGGATAATTATTTGAATATAATACTTGTAAAAGAATTACATGTTCCTTATGCGTTCAGTAGCCCGGTTCCTGCCGGGTTAAAGATCAATAGACACACCACATTATTTGTTTAGGCACTAACGGGTGTACACCTACACCCCGTGCTTAGGTCGTGGCCATTTCGTAAAATGATGCCAAGGATATTCGGGACATGGTCATTAACCCCCCAAAGGATTTAATAAAAAAAAAAACAATTCTAACGAGTCATTTAAATAAATTTACCACCATACGATTAAAGATTTAATGCCCGACCAAGCGGTAATTTATATACCGTACCCCAAGCCCGTATAGGGAAAATAAGTTAAAGTATTTACCTTTGCAAGTATCAATCACAAATAGCAAGTGCGTGTAGCTTTTACCGGGTCTCCTATTCTGGAACGAAGGTTTATAATAACCTATTAGAATCCTAACGGGTCTTTAATTAAGCCTAAACTTAGACCGGTTAGTTTTAAGGAAAGATACGGTTCTAACGCATGATTAAGCGATGACCGGAATAGAATGTGATTTAGATCCGACAAGTTTGAAGACTTGTATAATATGGGTAATCTAACCACATTCTGGATTTTGAGATAAAAACGTTAAGGTTTGTCCCGTTTCGGCTAATTTATGCAAACTAGTTACATAAACCGAACCGAACGCGCAAGAAGCGTAACGGGTAACCATAAGAGTCATATACAGGTTTCCTAAATTAATATGTTTAAATATGTTTTGATATCAATATGATACCTTCCATTATGCCCAAAAGGAGTTTAATCTCAATTTAAGCCCCGTAGGGGTATTTTGGTCATTTTAAAGATTATAAAAGAGATTAATTAAAATTCTGAGATTCGGGTCTGAAATAATCAGTAAAACAACTTAATTTAATAGGTCATATCAGTTGGTGATAAGTCTTATATGACAAAATGGTTTTAAACCCATACTAGGTGTTTAATACGAGTAAAAAGCCGTTTTAAGCGATTTCCGGTTTTAACAGGAAATCTGAGTTTTCTGATCAGGTTATAAAGTTCAAAATACTTCATTTATCATATAAAATCAGTATCAATTGGATTGGTGTCAAAATACTATGTAGAACTCATTTTATAACCAAAAAGGGTATAATCGGTATTTACCGAATCAAGGCAATAACCTTAGGTTATGATCAGGTTAAAAATAATTAAAATCTTCAAAAATCCCAAAATATTATATTACATCAGTGGGTAAAAGGTTTGGTGTCAAAAATTGGGTTTATAAATCAGTAGCAAAGATTATTGTCCTCTCACATTTCCAAAATTCTCGTTTTATGGTCAAAAGGGCATTATGGTCAACATTAAGCGATTAGCGGAAACATCGGACAATCAATGAGTCAAGTAGTATAAACGCAGAGGGTTATACTATCATCCAAGCTTGTCCTAACGGAGCCCTATGGCATTTCTAACTCCATCTAAATCGGGTCAGAACTGAAGTCAAAGCAAAAGTTAAAGTTTTGCGACTTTCGGTTCCGAACCGAGCCTAAACAGAAAATTGTCGGATCAAACAAGCTTAGACCAGTTCTTATACTAATTACCAAGTTATATGAGTGATAAAATAGGTTACACGTCTTCTACATTGCTAATTACATGTTAATTCGCAAATTAAGTTTATGTTGACTTTTTATAATCAACTTTGACCCGACAAAATTCTTAGTTAGGACGGGAATCAGAGGGTGCCCTTTTAAGGGTTTAATGCCCACATAATTACCAACTTATAACTCCCTCTCAATTTGGCTAAACATCAGACCATTAGTGATTAATCGTTAAGTCAAACCTTAATTACGACGGTTTGACTTTTAAGCTAATAACTAAGTAAAACACGATTTAGGAAGGTTAAGGACACTTACCGAAGGCCTAATTACGACCAGGAATGCTTGGGGACTGATCTTATGCTCCAGGAAGTTCCACAATGAAGTTGTGAATGAATGATCAAAGTTGCAACATTGTGCTCCTTTATATAGTGAGTTTGATCTCACTAGATCATGCCAAGCAATGCTATACATGTTCCCTGATGTTAAACATGTGTCCCTAGTGCCTAAGAACCAGTAGGGGTCGCTCATGGAAGTGAAAATATCCATTTAAGTTGGTTATATCATTTATAACAGGCACCTGTCATATTTCTGTCGCTGGGGATGCCTTACGGACCGTAAGGCAAGACCTTTACGGTCCGTAAGCCTTTACCAGAGGGAAAAAATTTGTGACCTTTCAAGCTTCGAATAGGCAACTAGATATTACAAATTTTGGGCCTCTATTATCAGTATGGGCCACTTGATCATGCCTTGAACATTTTAGACCACCTTGATATGTTTTAAAGATTCCTTGGATTCTTTTAAAATGACCATAAACGAAGGTTGTCGTGCACATCCTCATAGGATCCCATTCTTTCAATTTGAATCCATTATTGTTAGCATTAACCAGATTTCGATGCTTATCAGATGTTTATAACACAGGTTAAGGGTTGAGATTTATACATAGGTCGCTCAGAGGTATGTATTAACATGTCGACGCTTTTAACCCCTCGTATACGAATTTTATCATAACTTTCTCATATGATAACAAAACTTGGTGAAATTTTTATCATGCATTCTAGTGAGCACAATTAATCGTTACAAAGCTTCGGGTTTGCTAAGAGGCCACTCAGAGGTATACTTTAAACATGTTGACACTTTTAACCCCTGTAGTTTGTAATCTCTCACTTTCATTCACAATTCGCTTTGTATGATCCATGATTCATTCGTTTAAGGGTATAAACATCATGTAGGGTTATCGTAAGGTATATTTATCCATTGTTACATTTTGAACCCTTATATTCACATACTTTCCTTGTTTCTCAACTTTAGTCCTTCTAAGGAAATCCTTTACACGTTTTAAGCCTATGACACGTGTCAATACATTATAGGACGTGAATTTTCGAGGTGTTACATCCTCACCCCCTTAAAAGAAATCTCGACCTCGAGATTTACTGAAAAAAATGAGGGTACTTTTCTTTCATTGTGGACTCTACCTCCCACGTGTACTCGGGACCTCTACGGGCATCCCATTTTACCTTTACAATTGGCACATGCTTCCTTCGAAGCTTCTTAACCTATCGATCCTCAATCGTCACAGGTTTTTCCACAAATTTCAAGCTCTCATCGATGTGCACATCTGTATGTGGTATGACTAGTGATTCATCAGCTAGACATTTCTTGAGATTGCAGATGTGAAGTACGTTATGAATACCACTGAGCTCTTCAGGCAAATTTAGCTTATACGCCACTGATCCGACACACTCGATGATCTCGAATGGTCCTATGTATCTGGGGCTTAACTTTCCTTTCTTACCAAATCGCATCACTCCCTTCCAGGGTGATACTTTAAGCAACACTTTGTCACCTACCTCGAATTTCAGAGGTTTACGCTTTAAATCTGCGTAGCATTTCTATCTATCTCTGGCAGCTTTCAGGCGATCATGAATCTGGACAATCTTGTCCGTCGTTTCAAAGACTATTTCAGGTCATGTTAGTTGGACATCTCCAACTTCCGCTCAACAAACGGGAGTTCTGCATTTTCTACCGTATAAGGCCTCGAAAGGCGCAGCCTTAATGCTGGTATGGTAGCTATTATTATTGGAGAACTCGATTAAGGGCAGGTGGTTATCCCAACTACCACCTAAGTCAATCACACATGCACGCAGCATGTCTTCCAAAGTTTGGATGGTACGCTCACTCTGCCCGTCCGTCTGAGGATGGTAAGCCGTACTAAAATTTAAGCGTGTGCCCAAAGATTGTTGGAAACTTTTCCAAAAATGTGATGTGTATCTGGTATCTCTGTCCGAGATAATAGACACTGGTACGCCATGTAGAGATACAATAGTATCTACGTACAGTTGGGCTAACATGTCGGAGCTATAGGTCTCCTTAATGGGTAGGAAATGTGCTGACTTAGTCAGTCTATCTACTATCACCCATATTGTATCATTTCCTTTCTTTGTCTTTGGCAACTTGGTGATGAAATCCATTGTCACCATTTCCCACTTCCACGTGGGAAGTTCAGGCTGTTGTAGCAGACCTGACGGCTTCTGATGTTCAGCTTTGACTTGCGCACACGTCAAACATTTAGCTACATAGGTAGCTATAGACTTCTTCAAGCCTATCCACCAAAAATTTGCCTTTAGATCGTGGTACATCTTAACAGCTCCAGGATGAATGGAATATTTAGAACTATGGGCTTCTTGGAGGATAACATCTCGAAGTCCTCCATAAACTGGTACCCATATTCGTCCATTTAACCTTAAGATCTCGTCCTTGCCATAGGATAACTGTTCTTCAGTTATTCCCAGCTTTTCATTAGGATAGTTAACTTCCAATACAGCTTCCTTCTGTGCAGCTAACAACCTTTCATTCAAATTATTCTTTATCTTAATGCTCTTGGCATTTATTCTAATGGGTTTACTCTTTCCTTTCTGCTCAAAGCATCAGCGACTACATTCTCCTTGCCTGGATGGTATCGGATTTCACAATCATAATCATTCAACGTCTCCATCCATCGGCGCTGCCTCATGTTTAAATCCTTTTGGTTAAACAGGTGCTGGAGGCTCTTGTGATCAGAATAGATCACACACTTGATTCCATACAAATAATGCCACCACAGATTTAGTGCAAATACAACAGCACCTAACTCCAAGTCATGGGTGGTGTAGTTCTTCTCGTGCACCTTTAACTGTCAAGAAGCATAGGCAATAACTTTGCCTTTCTGCATGAGCACACAGCCCATTCCAGTGTGCGATGCATCACAATATACTACAAATTCATCAATTCCATCAGGCAACATCAATACAGGAGCGTTGCTCAACTTTTGCTTCAGAATATCAAAAGATTCTTGCTGCTTAGGCCCCCAGTCAAACTTGCTTTTCTTGTGGGTGAGTAAAGTCAGGGGTGCTGCAATTCTTGTGTACATCTTCATCTTTAACCTTCAATTGATGATAGCCTGACCTCAGATCGATCTTAGAGAAGTAGCTTGCCCTTTGCAATTGATCGAACAGATCGTCGATCCTGGGTAAAGGATACCTATTCTTGATAGTGACCTTATTAAGCTCACGATAATCGATGCACAGACGCATCAATCCATCCTTCTTCTTGACAAACAAGATCGGCGCTCCCCAAGGAGACGAACTAGGCCTAATGAAACCTTTGGCTAGCAATTCATCTAGTTGTGTTCTCAATTCCTTCATCTCTGTTGGTTCCAACCTATAAGGAGCCCTTGCTACTGGTGTTGCTCCAGGGATGATGTCAATTCTGAATTCTACTTGCCTATCTGGTGGTAAACCAGGTAGTTCCTCGGGGAAAACATCGGGATATTCAGAAATGACGGAGATGTCTTCCATTTTAGGTTTCGGCTCATCAATAGTAACCTGTGCCATATAAATGACACACCCCTTCTTCAGGCATCTAGATGCCTTGAGCATAGACACTTGCTCAGGCAATCCATACTGGGTATCCCCCTGAATGGTAAGTGACTCACCATACGGGGTCTTGACTACTACTTGCTTCTTGTTGCACACAATCTGGGCTTGGTTATGCGATAACCAATCCATACCTATCACTATATGAAAACCGGCTAGCTTAAAGGGGAGTAAGGATAAAGGAAAAGAGTGGTTCCTAATGGATATAACACATCCATCTAACACAGTTGAGGCGGTTTCTAAGGTGCCATCTGCAAATTCCACCTCATATTTCACACTTAGGGTTTTAACAGGTAAATTCAGTAACTTACAAAACTTATTATCTACAAACGATTTATCAGCGCCTGAATCAAAAAGTACTCTTGCATAGAAATCATTTATGAGGAAGGTACCTGTGATCACATTGTCGTCCTGGACGGCCTCCTTTGCATCCATCCAGAAGACCCTTGCATTGGTCTTCTTCCCATCCTCAGTCTTCCTTGCAAGTTTTGGGCAGTTGGACTTGATATGCCCCTTTTCATTACAGTTGTAGCAGGTCGCATCCTTCAACTTTTTGCAATCCAAGGTCTTGAGTTCCTTGGACTTGCATATCCCACATGCAAAAGTCCTTGACTGTGTATGCGAGTTCGATTCATATCTGCACTTCCCGAAGTGCTGTTTCTTGCAGATCTTACATTTGGGTTTATCACCCGACTGATGACCATCTTTCTTAGATCCAGAACTCTTCTTGTGGTCATTGTTTCCCCTATGCTTCTTGTCTGACCGTCGTGAATTGTCATCATCACGCTTCCTTTTCTCGACATCCGTGTTCCTCAGCGATCTCTGCCTGACCGCATCCAGTGTGAGGGACAATGATATATCAGCTGCAGACCTGAATGTAGCTGGCCGAGAGGCTTTTACACTTGCCTTAATCTCTGGGGCTAAACCCCAATGAAACGAGGTATTCTTTTGGGTTCCGGGGTCACAAGATAAGGAACCAACCTTGACATTGTATTAAAGCTCGTAAGGTAAGCTTGGCAATCCAGATTTTTCATTACTAATGACAGAAAGTCAGATTCGATCTTTTCAACCTCATGCTGAGGGCAGTAGTTCTCCTTGATCAATGACACAAACTGATCCCATGATAGATTGTACAATGGGATTTTTCCGGTAGCTTGGATTAATAACCTCCACCAAGCTAATGCCTCACCCTTGAATGACTGAGACACGAATTTCACCACATCCTTATTAGCGCAACCACTGATATCCACTACAGTGTCCATCTCATCCAACCATGTCATGTAGTCTACAGCCCCTTTTTCCCCAGTGAAATCCCTGGGTTTGCATGAAACAAAATACTTATAGGAGCAACCCTTATTACGGGGTTCTTGATTCAGTACGATCCTTTGAGATGGAACACTTTGCTGATTTGAAGAGTGACGATCGTCAACTTCTTTCTTTGGCTCTTCCTTCTTGGAGGGTGGTTTGTTGTGAGCCTCAGAATGAGTCTTAGGCTTGGAATGCGGCGCGGATAGGGTCCTACTTCGAGTCCCGCTATATTCATTATACTGCCGCTCTATTGCTTTTGTAACAACATTGTCTATTAATGTTTGTAGTTCTGCACCCGCTATGTTAATTCGGGTATTATCATGATCCTCCCTTGGGTGACTGTTTATCTCATCCGAGTCAGCCATGTAGTTTGAACTGTTACATAAGATATTGACAATAATTTATTTGGGAGTTTATCATGGAATTGTCTTTTATGGCAATTCATTAACCATGGTAAACACATATTTGGTTAATTTGTTAGTCATATTTATTTAGGATTTTTAGCGTAATTTATCCTACTTACAAAACAATAGCAGTATTATTAGTAGCACAAAAGGCCTATTCACAGGGACATTTTTAAATTATAAGCCATGATTTCAGAGAATGAAGGCAATTAGGTTTGAACATAGTTCATTACCTTTCTTTGACAGGGAGTCGTAGGCCACTACTGTCTTTTGTCTTATTTGACATTTATTATGGCCCGTAGGCACTACATCACTAATGGATGTTTAATATGTGATCATCTTAATTGATGATTTCAAACCCATGATTTATAGATCATCAGGTTAGGATAGAAAATCTTTTAAAGGATCCCATTATAGGAATGACGTGTGTGATTTTAACGAATCACGTCTGCCAGGAGTGTTAACATGTTTTCAGATGTTAACAGGGATTTGAATCTTTTAAACAGGTCTTACCATCTTGGCCAAGTCTTATAATAATATGCAGGCTAGGTTATACCTTTAAGATTCTTTATTCAGTATTTAATAGGCAGATTATTTTAAAAGGAATGATTTTTTTTTAATTTATTTATTTCATGTATAATATATTTATGCATATAATGACAAAAATGAAATTCATAAACTTATCATTCCATTAAATATTAAAAGGATTACACATTACCCTAAACGGGACTTTTAACAGAAATAACTTGCCCACGCAGGAGCTAAACTGAAATACAAGTCCTCGCAGGGACTGATTACTAAGTTAGGTGTCCACGCAGGGACTAAAGAAAGACAATTCCACGCAGGGACTAAATACGTAGATAAATGTCCACGCAGGGACTGATTGGAATAAGGAAGTACAACAATACATATAGGAATTCAATGATCCCTCTTCTTCTTTCCTTTTAATAAGCTTGCTAAGCCCTTGAGAAATCCTCTGTTGTTCCTACATTCTTCTTGAAATTCATGTTCCACCCGACTTAGTCTTTGGAGGATTTCCTCCTGTTCCGGTGGGGAAAATCGTGGTGGCTGCGACAGCTGCCGAATTGGAGGTCGAGCAGGTATTTGATACCCATGAGCTGGATATCCCACTCCCCAAGGGGCTCCATATGGTCCTTCGGGACGAAGGGCGTTGTAGTTTGCCGCTACAAGGTACGGGTCGGCTTCAGCATAGTTATAATGAGTGTGAGGCGGCTGCTCAAACGGATTGTATGCCGTTGAACCGGCGTATGTAGGAATCGGGTTATCAAAACCCAATGGTGGCGGCGGTGGTGCAACTGGTGCAGAATTCACCTCTAGAATCGGGTTTGAGGGCCCACCCATTTGTGGGTCTTCATGCAGTGGCGGGTAGTGACTGCCACTGGAGTGTTGAGGGGTGCTAAAGTGAAAACCCCCTCCTCACACGGATATTCTTGCGCATGTTCTCCTACGCCTTGGTGGTTCTAGAGGTGCTTGATGAACTAGCGGCGGTGGAGGCGGTGGCGTGACTGCCACGAAACGTGAATCCTGCTGCTGTTGTTGTTGTGGGTCATGAGAGGGTGTAAAATATCACTCATACTGGTTAAACATCGCTTGGTAACTGTCTGGACCACCGTAGGGTGATCCGTGGAAGGATGATCCATCAGAGATCTCGATGGGATGGTTGGGCGTCCCGGTTGCAGGCTCGACGGGATCCGTGTCCTCGTCCATGTCCATTGCTTGGTCTTCCGAGAAATGGTCTTCAGGTCCTAGTGGGTTAAAACCCACTGGTTCTTGAATGTAGTTTGTCGGGTTGAACCGGCCCTGAAAGACAGGAGTGGGGTCGCCAAAAGAATGTTGCGAAAGGGATCGTTGGAGAGGTATATATGAAGGTTATGGGTTGTTGGGCTCACTTTCGAACTGAGGTCCAAAGGAGTGACGATAAGGAGGCGTTGAGCTATGCGAGATAGATCGTCTAGCGGGCTCCACATAGGTCCTCCAGTTTCCTTGAGGATCAGCACTCACAGTAGTAGAAAGAGTTCGTCGGAGTGAAGGCCCGGCTTCGTGGTCGTTGGGGGCGTTGATTGGCCCCTTACCTCTTCCTCCTCTTCTAAATCTAGGTGGCATATTTCCTGTCAAAACAAATAAGAGATACAACAAAATATAAAGGACACAGTTAGAATTAGAAGCAATTTGGATTAGTCCTAAGTTCTTTGTCTAGACTCGAAAATTTAGGAATGTGCAATTGTGTAACTGAGATTAAACACTAAAGGCTAGTGTTTAATTCACTCAGTGTTGGCTCTGAAACCAACCTGTCACACCCCGATATTTCCACGTATTACCGGTGGGCCCGGTGGGGAGTATCGTGACGTAGTTGATACCATTATAGTCAAACAACACAATATTTAAATGCACAGCTGAAGCAAAAGATAGATTTATATTAACCGAATAAATTGTAATATTAAGTATCACAAAATATTCCAAACAGATCCACAGGCGGATCAAACAAAAAGAAACATAGTTCAACAGACTGATGCATCCGAGCTTGCGAGACTCTTATTGATGCTAAGGAGAAAGCCAGCCTATTTCGAGTAGTACCTGCACTTAATCTTTTTGGGAAAATACGTCAGTTTACACTGGTAAATACAGTTAACTGACTCATTTTAAAAATGATTAAAAATTGATTTGAATGCACGTGGCATAAACTTTTTATAACTTGGGATAATTATTTGAATATAATACTTGTAAAAGAATTACATGTTCCTTATGCGTTCAGTAGCCCGGTTCGTGTCGGGTTAAAGATCAATAGACACACCACATTATTTATTTAGGCACTGACGGGTGTACGCCTACACCCCGTGCTTAGGTCGTGGCCATTTCGTAAAATGATGCCAAGGATATCCGGGACATGGTCATTAACCCCCCAAAGGCTTTAAGCAAATAAAACAATTCTAACGGCTCAATTAAATAAATTTACCACCATACGATTAAAGATTTAATGCCCGACCAAGCGGTAATTTATATACCGTACCCCAAGCCCGTATAGGGAAAATAAGTTAAAGTATTTACCTTTGCAAGTATCAATCACAAATAGCAAGTGCGTGTAGCTTTTACCGGGTCTCCTATTCTGGAACGAAGGTTTATAATAACCTATTAGAATCCTAACGGGTCTTTAATTAAGCCTAAACTTAGACCGGTTAGTTTTAAGGAAAGATACGGTTCAAACGCATGATTAAGCGATGACCGGAATAGAATGTGATTTAGACCCGAAAACTTTGAAGACTTGTATAATATGGGTAATCTAACCACATTCTGGATTTTGAGATAAAAACGATAAGGTTTGACCCGTTTCGGCTAATTTATGCAAACTAGTTACATAAACCGAACCGAACGCGCAAGAAGCGTAACGGGTAACCATAAGAGTCATATACAGGTTTCCTAAGTTAATATGCTTTAAATATGTTGTGATATCAGTATGATACCTTCCATTATGCCCAAAACGAGTTTAATCTCAATTTAAGCCCCGTAGGGGCATTTTGGTCATTTTAAAGATTATAAAAGAGATCAATTAAAATTCTGAGATTCGGGTCTGAAATAATCAGTAAAACAACTTAATTTAATAGGTCATATCAGTTGGTGATAAGTCTTATATGACAAAATGGTTTTAAACCCATACTAGGTGTTTAATACGCGTAAAAAGCCGTTTTAAGCGATTTCCGGGTTTAACAGGAAATCTGAGTTTTCTGATCAGGTTATAAAGTTCAAAATACTTCATTTATCATATAAAATCAGTAGCAATTGGATTGGTGTCAAAATACTATGTAGAACTCATTTTATAACAAAAAAGGGTATAATCGGTATTTACCGAATCAAGGCAATAACCTTAGGTTATGATCAGGTTAAAAATAATTAAAATCTTAAAAAATCCCAAAATATTATATTACATCAGTGGGTAAAAGTTTTGGTGTCAAAAATTGGGTTTAATTAGGCTTTATGCTAATTGCGCCGTTTAATTAACAAAAAGCTTTTTAAGTGCGCTATTGAGCATAGCTCCTAATCTAGACCTCTAACTGATATGAAATTTTAGGGACATGTTTATAAATCAGTAGCAAAGATTATTGTCCTCTCACATTTCCAAAATTCTTGTTTTATGGTCAAAAGGGCATTATGGTCAACATTAAGCGATTAGAGGAAACATCGGACAATCAACGAGTCAAGTAGTATAAACGCAGAGGGTTATACTATCATCCAAGCTTGTCCTAACGGAGCCCTAAGGCATTTCTAAATCCATCTAAATCGGGTCAGAACTGAAGTCAAAGCAATAGTCAAAGTTTTGCGACTTTCAGTTCCGAACCGAGCCTAAACAGAAAATTGTCGGATCAAACAAGCTTAGACCAGTTCTTATACTAATTACCAAGTTATATGAGTGATAAAATAGGTTACACGTCTTCTACATTGCTAATTACATGTTAATTCGCAAATTAAGTTTATGTTGACTTTTTATAAACAACTTTGACCCGACAAAAGTCTTAGTTAGGACGGGAATCAGAGGGTGCCCTTTTAAGGGTTTAATGCCCACAAAATTACCAACTTATAACTACCTCTCAATTTGGCTAAACATCAGACCATTAGTGAGTAATCGTTAAGTCAAACCTTAAATACAAGGGTTTGACTTTTAAGCTAATAACTAAGTAAAACACGATTTAGGAAGGTTAAGGACACTTTCCGAAGGCCTAATTACGACCAGGAATGCTTGGGGACTGATCTTATGCTCCAGGAAGTTCCACAATGAAGTTGTGAATGAATGATCAAAGTTGCAACATTGTGCTCCTTTATATAGTGAGTTTGATCTCACTAGATCATGCCAAGCAATGCTATACATGTTCCCTGATGTTAAACATGTGTCCCTAGTGCCTAAGAACCAGTAGGGATCGCTCATGGAAGTGAAAATATCCATTTAAGTCGGTTATATCGTTCATAACAGGCACCTGTCATATTTCTGTCGCTGGGGATGCCTTACGGACCGTAAGGCAAGACCTTTACGGTCCGTAAGCTTTTACCAGAGGGCAAAAATTTGTGGCCTTTAAAGCTTCGAATAGGCAACTCGATATTACGAATTTTGGGCCTCTATTATCAGTATGGGCCACTTGATCACGCCTTGAACAGTTTAGACCACCTTGATATGTTTTAAAGTTTCCTTGGATTCTTTTAAAATGGCCATAAACGAAGGTTGTCGTGCACATCCTCATAGGATCTCATTCTTTCAATTTGAATCCATTATTGTTAGCATTAACCAGATTTGGATGCTTATCAGATGTTTATAACACAGGTTAAGGGTTGAGATTTATATATAGGTCGCTCAGAGGTATGTATTAACATGTCGACGCTTTTAACCCTTCGTATACGAATTTTATCATAACTTTCTCATATGATAACAAAACTTGGTGAAATTTTTATCATGCATTCTAGTGACAATAATTAATCGTTACAAAGCTTCGGGTTTGCTAAGAGGCCAATCAGAGGTATACTTTAAACATGTTGACACTTTTAATCCCTGTAGTTTGTAATCTCTCACTTTCTTTCACAATTCGCTTTGTATGATCCATGATTCATTCGTTTAAGGGTATAAACATCATGTAGGGTTATCGTAAGGTATATTTATCCATTGTTAACATTTTGAACCCTTATATTCACATACTTTCCTTGTTTGTCAACTTTAGTCCTTCTAAGGAAATCCTTTACACGTTTTAAGCCTATGACACATGTCAGTACATTATAGGACGTGAATTTTCGAGGTGTTACATCCTCACCCCCTTAAAAGAATTCTCAACCTTGAGATTTACTAAAACAAATGAGGGTACTTTTCTTTCATTGTGGACTCTACCTCCCACGTGTACTCGGGACCTCTACGGGCATCCCATTTTACCTTTACAATTGGCACATGATTCCTTCGAAGCTTCTTAACCTGTCGATCCTCAATCGACACAGGTTTTTCCACAAATTTCAAGCTCTCATCGATGTGCACATCTGTATGTGGTATGACTAGTGATTCATCAGCTAGACATTTCTTGAGATTGCAGATGTGAAGTACGTTATGAATACCACTGAGCTCTTCAGGCAAATTTAGCTTATAAGCCACTGATCCGACACATTCGATGATCTCGAATGGTCCTATGTATCTGGGGCTTAACTTTCCTTTCTTACCAAATCGCATCACTCCCTTCCAGGGTGATACTTTAAGCAACACTTTGTCACCTACCTCGAATTTCAGAGGTTTACGCTTTAAATTTGCGTAGCCTTTCTGTATATCTCTTGCAGCTTTCAGGCGATCACGAATCTGGACAATCTTGTCCGTCGTTTCAAAGACTATTTTAGGTCCTGTTAGTTGGACATCTCCAACTTCCGCCCAACAAACGGGAGTTCTGCACTTTCTACCGTACAAGGCCTCGAAAGGCGCAGCCTTAATGCTGGTATGGTAGCTATTGTTATAGGAGAACTCGATTATGGGCAGGTGGTTATCCCAACTACCACCTAAGTTAATCACACATGCACACAACATGTCTTCCAAAGTTTGGATGGTACGCTCACTCTGCCCGTCCGTCTGAGGATGGTAAGCCGTACTAAAATTTAAGCGCGTGCCCAAAGATTGTTGGAAACTTTTCCAAAAATGTGATGTGTATCTGTTATCTCTGTCAGAGATAATAGACACTGGTACGCCATGTAGAGATACAATCTTATCTACGTACACTTGGGCTAACATGTCGGAGCTATAGGTCTCCTTAATGGGTAGGAAATGTGCTGACTTAGTCAGTCTATCTACTATCACCCATATTGTATCATTTCCTTTCTTTTCCTTGGCAACTTGGTGATGAAATCCATTGTCACCATTTCCCACTTCCACGTGGGAAGTTCAGGCTGTTGTAGCAGACCTGACGGCTTCTGATGTTCAGCTTTGACTTGCGCACACGTCAAACATTTAGCTACATAGGTAGCTATAGACTTCTTCAAGCCTATCCACCAAAAATTTGCCTTTAGATCCTAGTACATCTTATCAGCTCCAGGATGAACGGAATATTTAGAACTATGGGCTTCTTGGAGGATAACATCTTGAAGTCCTCCATAAACTGGTACCCATATTCGTCCATTTAACTTTAAGATCCCGTCCTTGCCATAGGATAACTGTTCTTCAGTTATTCCCAACTTTTCATTAGGATAGTTAACTTCCAATACAGCTTCCTTCTGTGCAGCTAACAACCTTTCATTCAAATTATTCTTTATCTCAATGCTCTTGGCATTTATTCTATTGGGTTTAACTCTTTCCTTTCTGCTCAAAGCATCAGCGACTACATTCGCCTTGCCTGGATGGTATCGGATTTCACAATCATAATCATTCAATGTCTCCATCCATCGGCGCTGCCTCATGTTTAAATCCTTTTGGTTAAACAGGTGCTGGAGGCTCTTGTGATCAGAATAGATCACACACTTGATTCCATACAAATAATGCCTCCACAGTTTTAGTGCAAATACAACAGCACCTAACTCCAAGTCATGGGTGGTGTAGTTCGTCTCGTGCACCTTTAACTGTCGAGAAGCATAGGCAATAACTTTGCCTTTCTGCATGAGCACACAACCCATTCTGGTGTGCGATGCATCACAATATACTACAAATTCATCAATTCCATCAGGCAACGTCAATACAGGAGCGTTGCTCAACTTTTGCTTCAGAATATCAAAAGATTCTTGCTGCTTAGGCCCCCAGTCAAACTTGCTTTTCTTGCGGGTGAGTAAAGTCAGGGGTGCTGCAATTCTTGAGAAGTTTTTGATAAATCGCCTATAGTATCCTGCTAAACCTAGGAAGCTACGAATCTCTGTAGGCGTCTTTGGCTCTTGCCAATTCATAACAGCTTCCACCTTAGCGGGATCAACTTGGATACCACGCTCACTAACCACATGTCCAAGGAATTGGACTTCTCGAAGCCAAAATTCACACTTCGAAAATTTGGTGTAGAGTTTCTCACGATGTAGAAGTTTAAGAATACAGCGAAGGTGTTTCTCATGGTCAGCTTGGTTCTTCGAGTAGATGAGGATGTCCTCAATGAAGACGATGACAAATTTGTCCAAGTAGGGCTTGCAGACGCGATTCATGAGATCCATGAATGCGGCAGGTGCATTAGTGAGCCCAAAAGGCATCACTAGGAACTTGTAATGACCATAACGAGTCCTAAATGCAGTCTTGTGTACATCTTCATCTTTAACCTTCAATTGATGATAGCCTGACCTCAGATCGATCTTAGAGAAGTAGCTTGCCCCTTGCAATTGATCGAACTGATCGTCGATCCTGGGCAAAGGATACCTATTCTTGATAGTGACCTTATTAAGCTCACGATAATCGATGCACAGACGCATCAATCCATCCTTCTTCTTGACAAACAAGATCGGCGCTCCAAAAGGAGACGAACTAGGCCTAATGAAACCTTTGGCTAGAAATTCATCTAGTTGTGTTCTCAATTCCTTCAACTCTGTTGGTGCCAACCTATAAGCCGCCCTTGCTACTGGTGCTGCTCCAGGGATGATGTCAATTCTGAATTCTACTTGCCTATCTAGTGGTAAACCAGGTAGTTCCTCGGGGAAAACATCGGGATATTCAGAAATAACGGGGATGTCTTCCATTTTAGGTTTCGGCTAATCAATAGTAACCTGTGCCATATAAATGACACACCCCTTCTTCAGGCATCTAGATGCCTTGAGCATAGACACTTGCTCAGGCAATGCATACTGGGTATCCCCCTGAATAGTAAGTGGCTCACCAGACGGGATCTTGACTACTACTTGCTTCTTGTTGCACACAATCTGGGCTTGGTTATGCGATAACCAATCCATACCTATCACTATATCAAAACCGGCGAGCTTAAAGGGGAGTAAGGATATATCAGCTGCAGAACTCTTCTTGTGGTCATTGTTTTCCCTATGCTTCTTGTCTGACCGTCGTGAATTGTCATCATCACGCTTCCTTTTCTCGGCATCCGTGTTCCTCAGCGATCTCTGCCTGACCACATCCAGTGTGAGGGACAAGGATATATCAGCTGCAGACCTGAATGTAGCTGGCCGGGAGGCTTTTACACTTGCCTTAATCTCTGGGGCTAAACCCCCAATGAAACGAGCTATTCTTTTGGGTTCCGGGGTCACAAGATAAGGAACCAACCTTGACAATGTATTAAAGCTCGTAAGGTAAGCTTGGCAATCCAGATTTTTCATTACTAATGACAGAAAGTCAGATTCGATCTTTTCAACATCATGCTGAGGGCAGTAGTTCTCCTTGATCAATGACACAAACTGATCCCATGGCAGATTGTACAATGGGATTTTTCCGGTAGCTTGGATTAATGACCTCCACCAAGCTAATGCCTCACCCTTGAATGACTGAGACACGAATTTCACCACATCCTTATTAGCACAACCACTGATATCCACTACAGTGTCCATCTCATCCAACCATGTCATGTAGTCTACAGCCCCTTTTTCCCCAGTGAAATCCCTGGGTTTGCATGAAACAAAATACTTATAGGAGCAACCCTTATTACGGGGTTCTTGATTCAGTACGATCCTTTGAGATGGAACACTTTGCTGATTTGAAGAGTGACGATCGTCATCGTCTTTCTTTGGCTCTTCCTTCTTGGAGGGTGGCTTGCTGTGAGCCTCAGAATGAGTCTTAGGCTTCGAATGCGGCGCGGATAGGGTCCTACTTCGAGTCCCGCTATATTCATTATACTGCCGCTCTATTGCTTTTGTAACAGCATTGTCTATTAATGTTTGTAGTTCTGCACCCGCTATGTTAATTCGGGTATTATCATGATCCTCCCTTGGGTGACTGTTTATCTCATCCGAGTCAGCCATGTAGTTTGAACTGTTACATAAGATATTGACAATAATTTATTTGGGAGTTTATTATGGAATTGTCTTTTATGGCAATTCATTAACCATGGTAAACACAGACCATATTTGGTTAATTTGTTAGTCATATTTATTTAGGATTTTTAGTGTAATTTATCCTACTTACAAAACAATAGCAGTGTTATTAGTAGCACAAAAGGCCTATTCACAGGGACATTTTTAAATTATAAGCCATGATTTCAGAGAATCAAGGCAATTAGGTTTGAACATAGTTCATTACCTTTCTTTGACAGGGAGTCGTAGACTACTACTGTCTTTTGTCTTATTTGACATTTATTATGGCCCGTAGGCACTACATCACTAATGGATGTTTAATATGTGATCATCTTAATTGATGATTTCAAACCCATGATTTATAGATCATCAGGTTAGGATAGGAAATCTTTTAAAGGATCCCATTATAGGAATGACGTGTGTGATTTTAACGAATCACGTCTGCCAGGAGTGTTAACATGTTTTCAGATGTTAACAGGGATTTGAATCTTTTAAACAGGTCTTACCATCTTGGCCAAGTCTTATAATAATAATATGCAGGCTAGGTTATACCTTTAAGATTCTTTATTCAGTATTTTATAGGCAGATTATTTTAAAAGGAATGATTTTTTTTTAATTTATTTATTTCATGTATAATATATTTATGCATATAATGACAAAAATGAAATTCATAAACTTATCATTCCATTAAATATTAAAAGGATTACACATTGCCCTAAACGGGACTTTTAACAGAAATAACTTGCCCACGCAGGAGCTAAACTAAAATACAAGTCCTCGCAGGGACTGATTACTAAGTTAGGTGTCCACGCAGGGACTAAAGAAAGACAAGTCCACGCAGGGACTAAATACGTAGATAAATGTCCATGCGGGGACTGATTGGAATAAGGAAGTACAACAATACATATAGGAATTCAATGATCCCTCTTCTTCTTTCCTTTTAATAAGCTTGCTAAGCCCTTGAGAAATCCTCTGTTGTTCCTACGTTCTTGAAATTCATGTTCCACCCGACTTAGTCTTTGGAGGATTTCCTCCTGTTCCGGTGGGGAAAATCGTGGTGGCTGCGACTGCTGCCGAATCAGAGGTCGAGCAGGTATTTGATACCCATGAGCTGGATATCCCACTCCCCAAGGGGCTCCATATGGTCCTTCGGGATGAAGGGCGTTGTAGTTTGCCGCTACGAGGTACAGGTCGGCTTCAGCATAGTTATAATGAGTGTGAGCCGGCTGCTCAAACGGATTGTACGCCGTTGAACCGGTGTATGTAGGAATCGGGTTATCAAAACCCAATGGTGGCGGCGGTGGTGCAACTGGTGCAGAATTCACCTCTGGAATCGGGTTTGAGGGCCTACCCATTTGTGGGTCTTCATGCAGTGGCGGGTAGTGACTGCCACTGGAGTGTTGAGGGGTGCTAAAGTGAAAACCCCCTCCTCGCGCGGATATTCTTGCGCCTGTTCTCCTACGCCTTGGTGGTTCTAGAGGTGCTTGATGAACTGGTAGCGGTGGAGGCGGTGGCGTGACTGCCACGGAACGTGAATCCTGCTGCTGTTATTGCTGTGGGTTATGAGAGGGTGTAAAATACCACTCATACTGGTTAAACCTCGCTTGGTAACTGTCTGGACCACCGTAGGGTGATCCGTGGAAGGATGATCCATCAGAGATCTCGATGGGATGGTTGGGCGTCCCGGTTGCAGGCTCGACGGGATCCGTGTCCTCGTCCATGTCCATTGCTTGGTCTCCTGAGAAATGGTCTTCAGGTCCTAGTGGGTTAAAACCCACTGGTTCTTGAATGTAGTTTGTCGGGTTGAACCGGCCCTGAAAGACAGGAGTGGGGTCGCCAAAAGAATGGTGCGAAAGGGATCGCTGGAGAGGTTTATATGAAGGTTGTGGGTTGTTGGGCTCACTTTCGAAATGAGGTCCAAAGGAGTGACGATAAGGAGGCGTTGAGCTATGCGAGATAGATCGTCTAGCGGGCTCCACATAGTCCTCTAGTTTCCTTGAGGATCAGCACTCACGGTAGTAGAAAGAGTTCGTTGGAGTGAAGGCCCGACTTCGTGGTCGTTGGGGGCGTTGATTGGCCCCTTACCTCTTCCTCCTCTTCTAAATCTAGGTGGCATATTTCCTGTCAAAACAAATAAGAGATACAACAAAATATAAAGGACATAGTTAGAATTAAAAGCAATTTGGATTAGTCTTAAGTTCTTTGTCTAGACTCGAAAATTTAGGAATGTGTAATTGTGTAACTGAGATTAAACACTAAAGGCTAGTGTTTAATTCACTCAGTGTTGGCTCTGATACCAACCTGTCACACCCCGATATTTCCACGTATTACCGGTGGGCCCGGTGGGGAGTATCGTGACGTAGTTGATACCATTATAGTCAAACAACACAATATTTAAATGCACAGCGGAAGCAAAAGATAGATTTATATTAACCGAATAAATTGTAATATTAAGTATCACAAAATATTCCAAACAGATCCACAGGTGGATCAAATAAAAAGAAACATAGTTCAACAGACTGATGCATCCGAGCTTGCGAGACTCTTATTGATGCTAAGGAGAAAGCCAGCCTATTTCGAGTGGTACCTGCACTTAATCTTTTTGGGAAAAACGTCAGTTTACACTGGTAAATACAATTAACTGACTCATTTTAAAAATGATTAAAAATTGATTTGAATGCACGTGGCACAAACTTTTTACAAATTGGGATAATTATTTGAATATAATACTTGTAAAAGAATTACATGTTCCTTATGCGTTCAGTAGCCCGGTTCGTGCCGGGTTAAAGATCAATAGACACACCACATTATTTATTTAGGCACTGACGGGTGTACGCCTACACCCCGTGCTTAGGTCGTGGCCATTTTGTAAAATGATGCCAAGGATATCCGGGACATGGTCATTAACCCCCCAAAGGCTTTAAGCAAACAAAACAATTTAAACGGGTCAATTAAATAAATTTACCACCAAACGATTAAAGATTTAATGCCCGACCAAGCGGTAATTTATATACCGTACCCCAAGCCCGTATAGGGAAAATAAGTTAAAGTATTTACCTTTGCAAGTATCAATCACAAATAGCAAGTGCGTGTAGCTTTTACCGGGTCTCCTATTCTGGAACGAAGGTTTATAATAACCTATTAGAATCCTAACGGGTCTTTAATTAAGCCTAAACTTAGACCGGTTAGTTTTAAGGAAAGATACGGTTCAAATGCACGATTAAGCGATGACCGGAATAGAATGTGATTTAGACCCGACAAGTTTGAATACTTGTATAATATGGGTAATCTAACCACATTCTGGATTTTGAGATAAAAACGATAAGGTTTGACCCGTTTCGGCTAATTTATGCAAACTAGTTACATAAACCGAACCGAACGCGCAAGAAGCGTAACGGGTAACCATAAGAGTCATATACAGGTTTCCTAAGTTAATATGCTTTAAATATGTTGTGATATCAGTATGATACCTTCCATTATGCCCAAAACGAGTTTAATCTCAATTTAAGCCCCGTAGGGGTATTTTGGTCATTTTAAAGATTATAAAAGAGATTAATTAAAATTCTGAGATTCGGGTCTGAAATAATCAGTAAAACAACTTAATTTAATAGGTCATATCAGTTGGTGATAAGTCGTATATGACAAAATGGTTTTAAACCCATACTAGGTGTTTAATACGCGTAAAAAGCCGTTTTAAGTGATTTCTGGGTTTAACAGGAAATCTGAGTTTTCTGATCAGGTTATAAAGTTCAAAATACTTCATTTATCATATAAAATCAGTATCAATTAGATTGGTGTCAAAATACTATGTAGAACTCATTTTATAACCAAAAAGGGTATAATCAGTATTTACCGAATCAAGGCAATAACCTTAGGTTATGATCAGGTTAAAAATAATTAAAATCTTCAAAAATCCGAAAATATTATATTACATCAGTGGGTAAAAGGTTTGGTGTCAAAAATTGGGTTTAGATAGGCTTTATGCTAATTGTGTCGTTTAATTAACAAAAAGCTTTTTAAGTGCGCTATTGAGCATAGCTCCTAATCTAGACCTCTAACTTATATGTAATTTTAGGGACATGTTTATAAATCAGTAGCAAAGATTATTGTCCTCTCACATTTCCAAAATTCTCGTTTTATGGTCAAAAGGGCATTATGGTCAACATTAAGCGATTAGAGGAAACATCGGACAATCAACGAGTCAAGTAGTATAAACGCAGAGGGTTACACTATCATCCAAGCTTGTCCTAACGGAGCCCTAAGGAATTTCTAAATCCATCTAAATCGGGTCAGAACTGAAGTCAAAGCAAAAGTCAAAGTTTTGCGACTTTCGGTTCCGAACCGAGCCTAAACAGAAAATTGTCGGATCAAACAAGCTTAGACCAGTTCTTATACTAATTACCATGTTATATGAGTGATAAAATAGGTTACACGTCTTCTACATTGCTAATTACATGTTAATTCGCAAATTAAGTTTCTGTTGACTTTTTATAAACAACTTTGAGTCGACAAAAGTCTTAGTTAGGACGGGAATCAGAGGGTGCCCTTTTAAGGGTTTAATGGCCACATAATTACCAACTTATAACTACCTCTCAATTTGGCTAAACATCATACCATTAGTGATTAATCGTTAAGTCAAACCTTAATTACGACGGTTTGACTTTTAAGCTAATAACTAAGTAAAACACGATTTAGGAAGGTTAAGGACACTTACCGAAGGCCTAATTACGACCAGGATTGCTTGGGGACTGATCTTATGCTCCAGGAAGTTCCACAATGAAGTTATGAATGAATGATCAAAGTTGCAACATTGTGCTCCTTTATATAGTGAGTTTGATCTCACTAGATCATGCCAAGCAATGCTATACATGTTCCCTGATGTTAAACATGTGTCCCTAGTGCCTAAGAACCAGTAGGGGTCGCTCATGGAAGTGAAAATATCCATTTAAGTTGGTTATATCGTTCATAACAGGCACCTGTCATATTTCTGTCGCTGGGGATGCCTTACGGACCGTAAGGCAAGACCTTTACGGTCCGTAAGCCTTTACCAGAGGGAAAAAATTTGTGACCTTTCAAGCTTCGAATAGGCAACTAGATATTATGAATTTTGGGCCTTTGTTATCAGTATGGGCCACTTGATCATGCCTTGAACAGTTTAGACCACCTTGATATGTTTTAAAGTTTCCTTGGATTCTTTTAAAATGGCCATAAACGAAGGTTGTCGTGCACATCCTCATAGGATCCCATTCTTTCAATTTGAATCCATTATTGTTAGCATTAACCATATTTGGATGCTTATCAGATGTTTATAACACAGGTTAAGGGTTGAGATTTATACATAGGTCGCTCAGAGGTATGTATTAACATGTCGACGCTTTTAACCCCTCGTATACGAATTTTATCATAACTTTCTCATATGATAACGAAACTTGGGGAAATTTTTATCATACATTCTAGTGAGCATAATTAATCGTTACAAAGCTTCGGGTTTGCTAAGAGGCCAATCAGAGGTATACTTTAAACATGTTGACACTTTTAACCCCTGTAGTTTGTAATCTCTCACTTTCTTTCACAATTCGCTTTGTATGATCCATGATTCATTTGTTTAAGGGTATAAACATCATGCAGGGTTATCGTAAGGTATATTTATCCATTGTTAACATTTTGAACCCTTATATTCACATACTTTCGTTGTTTGTCAACTTTAGTCCTTCTAAGGAAATCATTTACACGTTTTAAGCCTATGACACGTGTCAATACATTATAGGACGTGAATTTTTGAGGTGTTGCATTGTTGTTGAGCAGGCGGTTGAGCAGCTTGCTGAGCTGGGTTTCGTGCGGCTTGATTAGGAGCAAAATGACAAACGTCGGCAAGATGACCTGATTTTCCACAGTTACCACAAAAACGACACTGAACTGGCGGTTGATGGTGATTATTGCATTTGTTGCACAACAGTGCCTTCCCTGCATATTGTTTCTTTGCTGGTGGTTGTGCAAGTTTGTTTGGAGCTGCCTGATTGTCCTATGCGGTAATAGCGAAGTTCTGAGAAGCCTTGCGCTTCTTTGACCTCATTGCAGACCCAGCTTTCTTACCTTTCTTGTTCTCACCCTTGTCGGACGATTGTTTCTTATCACCCTTCCTATGAAGCTTACCCTTTCAGGTTTGCGACTCAGTCAAAGTCACAGCCAACTCGATTGCCTGACGAACTGTGGTAGGGTTGCAACCAGTGACGATGTCTTGCACGGGGTCAGGTAAACCATCGACATACCTCTCGATAGCTTTCTCGAGTGGGGTAACCATTGTAGGGCATAACAAACTCAGCTCCTCGTACCTGTCAGTATAAGCCCGATGTTCACCACTATCCTGTTTTAGATCGTCAAACTCCCTTTCTAACACCCTCTGTTCGTGACGAGGATAGAATTCTCTCATCATAAGAGTCCTAAGCTCTGCCCAGGTCTGTGCTAAAGCAACATCAGTACCTTGATCACTCATTACTCCATTCCACCACGTAAGAGCCCTTTTTTGGAATACACTGGAAGCAAACTCGACCTTGCGATTATCAGGACACTGAACATGATGAAAAGTACTCTCAATGCTCTCAAACCACTGTAGGAGCCCAGTTGCTCCCTCAGAACCACTAAACTTGAGTGGTTTAGCTGAATTGAAACTTTTGAAGTTGCATGGAGCATTATTGTTATTGTTGGCTTGGTTAACTTGAGCAATAATGTTTGGGAGTGCAGCAGCCATTTGCTGCGCAATGATTGTTGCCAGTTCGGCATAAGGTATCTAATTGTTGCGTCGAGGAGGCATTCTAAAAGAGGAAACATGAGAGAAAACGAGTGAGATGATAAGATGAAAATGAGATGATACAAATATGGACAAAATGCATGGATGGTGGTCATTCATTCGTACCACAAAGCAAACAAACGACACATAGAGACTAATCAAAGTAAATGGATCATGATAATGTATCGCAAAGACATGCTTTAGCCTATAAGTGGACACTCACCCCAAGAGTTCCCAGGTAAGAGTGACTGGTCCGATTATGTGGATTTGTACGAACACTCTAGCCTAGACAGAAAACTCGAGGTACAGGCATCCACCCTTCCAGATTGCACGTGTTCACATTATTTAGACCCAAACTTTGACGAGATTTTGAAAACTTAGAGGGTTCAAAACCTTATAACAAATCATTTAAAAAGGGATGATTGATTTTCAAAATCGTTTTGGAAATTTGTGTTCTTGTTTTGGTAATCACCTAAAGATAGGTGACGTGTATGTTTTAAGATCTAAACACAAGATAACTTGTGTTGGGGTCCTAGAAAAGTTATAGTCTAGGTCAAAGCATTACTAATAACCTAATTCCCTATAACCATTGGCTCTGATACCAACTCTTCTGTCACACCCCGACCGCGTAAAACAACAAACCGCGGTGGAAACGTCGAGGAGTGGAGTGGCAGAATTATTGTTTCACAACCATGGTATTTAAAGTTTAGTTTTATTCGAATTAAAAAGGATTACATTGTCTTAAAACAAAAGAAACAAAGAGTACATAACATAATTTAAACTAGTCTTGTATCTTTTATTGTCACTAAGGCCCAAGTCTGCCTAAGTGTATCTTGAACAACCCTATGCATCAACTCCTGAAAACAAATGTGAAAATAGGTACGTCAGCATAAAAATGCCTGTGAGATACATAGGTTTTGTTAAAATAGGATTCATGACTTGTAAGTTTAAAGAAATGTTTTAACAAAAGATAGCCATGAATCTTGTAAAGTGTTTTCTTTTATAAATCATACGAAAATCGATAAGAAATCAGATTATATAAAAGAAAGATGTATGGTTAAAGGAATAAACAAGTCAAATGAGTTTGTATAAAATATGTTGTTTGAAAAACAATGTTTTGTGAAGATTTGTTATTTGTGTAAAATGTAATATGTCTAAATTGAAATGGTTTAAATAACGCTACGATATGTAATATCATAAAAGCAGTTATATATAGGGAGTACCATCGGCGTATCCACCATGCTTTTATCATATTACACACGCATCGTTATTTAAATTACTTACCCAAACAAACCACCAAAATACATTGTTTAAACCAATGTCAAAAATGTTTATGTGTAAACAATGTCTAATGTCAAATGTAAATCATGTAATGTGAAATTAAATGTTATGTATGGCAAGCGAAATGTGTCAGCTAAAACCATAGGTAAAATGCACAAAACAATGTATTGAAATAAATCATAGTTTAAGTCAAAAGGTATGTTTTGTAAAATAAATGCTTTATTGATATAAACATCTATGCGGTAATGTTAAAACGCATACATTCAAGCCTTGCGACTGTGGAGACAAACCCTTAAACAAACTAAAGGTCTATCAAAATTATGTATATCGGATTCTGTCATTCCTTACGTCCAAACAAACCTAGGATTTCGGGAATGGGAGTTGTCAATTCCTATGGTACCACTACATACTACCGAGCGGCGTGATCAATGTTAATGAACGTATTTTTGATCCGTTAAACAAACCAAATGTCATACCAAGTGTAAGCATGTTATATGAAAATAATATACTAAGTATGCCAAATGAACATACATAGCATAAATGTGATGTAAATCAATGTGTACATATGCTGAAATAAACATATGAAACAAATGTGTTTATGAAATCAATGTACTAGCATGTTAATTAAACATACATAGCATAAACATGGATGAAATCATGTACTATACGTGTACTATATGAACATAGCAAGCATATGTTATAAAAGCATGAAAAACACGAAAGTAACAAGTAGGCACATGTGAATCACCCCAAAATATTTGAAAATGGTTAAAGAGGGGAACTATGTACTCACTTGATATTGCTTAGTAGTCTTGAGATAACAATCAAACAAAGCTAGGAGGATGACGGAATCAATCGGCACCTAATATAGGTAACTACGTTAATAAACCGGACCTAAATCGGAAGATCGGAAAGAATGAGATTTCGTAAACCAAATGAGTATTGGAACTCATATGATATGGTTTAACATAGCCTACATTCTAAATCGGAACCTATCCTAAGTGCTTATGACCCGTTATGACCCGTTTAGGTAGCTTATGCTACTTTAACACGTTATTTGCGTAAAAGCGCAAAGGAGTAGTCTAACTAGTCCCATGACAAGTGTTATATGCCCTAACATGCTTAATTATGTTGCATAATCAGTTTAAGTGACAAAGTTTAGGTTACATATGCTTAAAATGAAATTATGCGCAAAAAGGGCATTTTGGTCATTTTCCTAAGGCATATAAACTACCTATCATACAACTACTTAAACTAAGTGACCATAAGGTATAACCTCGGAAGGTTATTCCCTATACAACTATGGTCACAAAAAGATGTTTGGTCGGATCCTAATGATCGACCAAACGGGTCGGGTTCGAAAGTCTAAGCGGTTGTTTAGACCGATTATCTTTCGACCCTAGATAAGCACTAGACTAAAAGTGACGAGTTAAACATGTTGAAACATGTTTAACTAAGTTAGAAAACAAGTTTGATATCAAAACAAAGTATTTTGATACCCAAACATAGCTTCATTGCAAAATACGCATAAACATGTATTCTGACCGAAACTATGACTCATCACTATGCCTAATCAACGTGGTAATCAGTAGGTATAGTCACAAGGGACTATAACCATCGTGATTACGCTCACGTTGCAAAGTTCAAACGAACTTTGTGTTGACCAAAGGCTGGTCAAAGCAGAAAGTTAAACACTGTTTGACTTTCATGCTTGAAATACATGAAAAGCATGAAAGAATACTTACAAAAGGTCCAAGCAATGGAGATTTGATTCAAATTACTCATGTATGAGGTATAAACCCCAACTTAGAGCAGATTGAATCGAATGTGTGAATTGGAATGAATGAATGAATGAATGAATGAATTTGGTGGGTATTTATAGATTTTGGACAACCGTTAGGATCGTTTCTTGGATTTTGAGCTTCAATCCTGGCCCTCCATGTGTTACACATGGTTTTGTATACCATGGGACTTAAAAAACCAGCATATGGTATGTTAAAACCATGTATATATAAACCAAGGAACAGCTGCTGATTGAGAAAAACCATTTTTTGCAGAACTGAGGGTTTCTCGCGGATCGCGAAGACAGGAGAAGAGGGCTTCGCGCCCCTCCTGGACTTCAAACCAGCAATCTTTTGCAAAAATGGCAGAACATGCCCCTGATGCTTAAAACTTGGTTTTTGACACGTTTAAGCCCTGTTAACCCATTTTCAAGGCTCAATAATGAATTTAAAGTATAGGGGGCATGAAATATGCTTGAAAATATCTTGGATGTCGGTTCGTTTGGTCGTACGGTCTCGTTGTTCGGTTAATTACGACGAAACAAGAACGAACGCGAAAAACGATCCAAATTGTGCGACGAATGGAATTTTAGTATGCCAATCACTAAAATAAAATATTTTAATGATTACAAAAATTTTTGGATGTGCGGATATATTCAGAATGTAAGATATGCGCTGAAATGCAAACTTATGCAGTTTTTGACGCTTTTAGTCCCTGATTGACCAAATAAGTTTATTTTCGCATACCGAACCCCTCAAAGCCTATTTCTAAGCTATGTAAAGGATATTTAGGGTATGTTTAACTTATGATCATGTTCTGGAATGTTCATTACTATACGAATCGGTATAGTTTCGCAGTTTGACACAATTAGTCCCTGCGATCGAATAAACTTATTTTTGCCATACCAATCCCTTTAAAACTTATTTCTAAGTTATGTAAAGGTTATTTATGGTATGTTAAGCATATGTTGATGTTCCGGAGTGTTTGTCGCGTTAAACTGATTACATTTATGTATCAGTTTGCGTATAACTTTACAGAAAGCGATATAGAGTTTGAAATTAAACAAAAATCGAAACGTGAAAAATGTCAAACATAAATAAACAAATATAGGGATCAAATCATATTTTTTATTGGTAATTGAACTATGCAAAGTTTGTACAATGATTACAAGCACAGATGTCACACTAGCCGTCCAAAAAAACTTGGGGCACATAGTGATGTTGACCAACGCCACGCGTGGCAACAATTGGTGTGTTTTAAAATTGGTCTTACTTTTGTATTTATTTTGATAACTATGAAGTTAACATGTTATTCTAGACCAACTATGCAGGTAGAGTGCCCGATGTCGGAGGAAGAGCCACCCCTTCGGCTCTGGGTTCACTCACGATCCATACGTTGCCATTATCGATGATCCCGACAATGGCAACACTAGGCATCTTATGTTCATAATCCTAGTATCCTACTATGGAAGTATTTTTTTTATATTAGGTAATATTTTTAGGCTGAAACTATCTGCACACCTTGGTTGGCTATCTGCACACTTAGGGTTTACCTACGCTGCGTATAGACCTATACACAGCGTATAAGGTTACCCTTCTACGCTGCGTATACACCTATACGCATCGTAGGTAAGGGGTAGGTAAATGACTAGACAGTCAAACCTAGTACCGTGTCAAATCAGTCTGACATACACTGCGTATAGATCTATACGAAGCGTATGTACAAAAAGGTAGACGTTGCGTATAGACCCATATGCAGCGTATGTCAGACTGATTTGACATTGATACGATGTTGTCTAGGCACGTGAAGAAAGCTATACGTAGATTATAGAGCTATATGAGGCGTATGATTGTGAATTCAAAAGTTTATTTAGACATCCACCTCTGTCTACGAATTAAAACACGATTTCAATTCACTTCCTTTGTTTACACTCACTTCCTCTGTAACAAACACAATATTGTTAAAATGTCATCATTTTGGGACGTATTATTTCTTTAATCACTATTCTAACGACGTATGGAGAGTAAATGATGCTAATGAGGAGGAGGAGGTTGTGTCTAGCGTCCCTGTTGATCAAAAAATACAGTAGCAAGACTTGTACGAGACTCTGACTCCACCTATTGATGAACCATATTACCCGGTGCATCAAGTGTATCCGGATTATAGATACAGGTATGAATCTTCGTACGTGCAACAAGGTACTCTGGATGGATACGTAGGATACGATGCTGAGAATGCACCTGTTGATGAACCATATTACCCGACGTAGCAATCGTATCCGAGTTACGGATATGGGGGTGAAGTTTCTTACATGCAACAAGATAGTTCGGATATATACGGAGGATACAGAGGATACGATGGATACGGTTATGAGCGTAGGTCCGTTACGCGCGTCGAAATCCGTAACGAGTCAAAAATATATTGTTTTTTTTATTATTTTGTCGATGTCTTCTGATTATTATTTACTGACTGGTTTCCTTTTGTGCAGGTATTTTCATAAGATGATATCCACTTCCATCACCGCTCGAAACAAGAGCCAGGAGTGGTGTACGTGCGGTGACCTATTTTTCTTATATTGCCTCTTGTACAAGAGGCCATGTGCTCTCGCACGCGGGTTGGCGCAGTACTTCGCCTACGCGCATCATCAACAGGAGTGCGGATTATTATACGGCGGCGCCTACGTCACTGTGATAGCCCTTTCGTTGGGCTATCACCCGGAGACTGACCACCCGCGTGTAGGCAAGGCGATACAGCCGAAGCGGATGGGGATGAACACGATATCGGAAATGCACGTTACCAAAAAAATTCCCATGCGGGAAGCGGTTTAACGGTGCGGACGGCCAGCCTTACGTACCTACACAACTGTCGGCACAGTTCGAGTTGGTATATCCCCCGCGTGATTCGGAGGTGCTGGAGGAGCATGAGCCGGACATGTACATTCCGAAGCCACCACAACCGCGTGGACCACCCGGGGTGCCTCAGTTACCATGACATGTTGGGCCCGGTCCTGCCCCATCATATCAGCGGCTACGTCGCGACGTTGATAGGCCGACGTATGTGGTGGAGTGGATGGCTGTAGAGCTGCAGAGGCTTTCACAGCGTCAGGGGTTACCTCCACGACAAGTTCGTTCCGCCTGTGGAATGGCATCAGCAGCATGAGCAGGAGGAGCAGCGGGAGCAGCAGGATCCGCTACCATAGTATTTTATCTTTTGTTATGTATTTAGTATTGGAACCGTATATACGTCTATCAAACTTACGCTTATATTGTATATCTTTTGTGACGTGACTACCCTTAGTATTTAGTCATATATTATAACTTTTATTTGTATGTACAAACTTATGCTTATATTGTATATATTATATTCAGTCATATTTTATCATTTGTTTGTATGTACAAACTTTATAATACTATCAGTATAACGTTAACAATATAATATATTCGAACTATGTATATGTCTATCGAAAAATTTTAACGGTATATAATATTATCGCTATAACGTTAACAATTATATATTTTAAGCGATTTAACGTTGGAACCGGGTGAGAATTTATACCACAAATACACGAAATGACCAAAAAAATTCTGAAAGGTTATATACGTTGCGTATAGCTCTATACCCAGCGTATATAAACTTTGTGAAAAACTGATGCCTCAATCCTACCAAAATGACCCAAAAAATTCTGATGGTTTATATACGCTGCGTATAGACCTATACGCAGCGTATATACGCAGTGTATATAAACCCATGTTTTCTGTGCAATGATTGCTGATAAGGCTCTAAAATCCATGGTTTATATACGCTGCATATAGGTCTATAAGCAACGTATAGATGTAACCCTATACGCTGCGTATAGCTCTATACGCAGCATAGGTAAAGGTAGGGTTTGTTAGGGTTTGGTGTGCAAATAGGCAACATGGTGTGCCAATATGCACACCCTATTTTTACCGTCAACAAACTACTACCTTAGTAGAAAAACTTGTGGTGATGCAAAGATATCAACATAAACAAATGTGATGATCCATGCGCCATTCGTGGTTATGTGGATGCATTTCGAAGAAGTGGTCTAACCAAGCCTCTACTTAGCTAGAGAGATCCGTATTATACAAAGATATTTTCTATATAATTTCAAAATTATATTGTAACTATTTAGTTTATGTAGTTTTTTCATTATTTGGAACACGTTTTTTAAATTTACAAGAAGTCAGCAATAACTTTTATTCATTGTAATAAAAATTAGTAATCATTAACAGACATTGCCTGGTTGATCGGTCACTAATCTGTCGATGAATATCCATCTCTTATTAGTCGGCGAATATATCTTTCAACCATAGTGGTGCAGTGATCTGCATCTGCCAGTAATATCCCTAGGCAAAATAAATGTTGATAATTTTTTTGGCAATTTCAGCTGTTGACCCAATATCACTACTAGCCTTAAATTCACTATAAGTTCCAAATGGATCTTTCAATGATATCAAACTTGATGTGGAAAACAAACACAAGACGATTCAAGAACTATAATAAACCGAAATAGTAAATAATCAAAACAAACCAAAATATCTTGCATTCAACGGTAAACGATGACTGATACAAGACACCTTCTTTGGTTTCGGCTGGCTCTCACAAAAAAGGAACTGATCAACCTCAAACAAGTGAATGAGGCTAACTTATATACTAACACAAGTGGGCTGAAACCCCTTGAAGCCCAGTCGAAACCTATAGACCCACTAAACATAATATCAACCCAAACTATTAGACAAAACAAAGTTTACATGATCAACCCTTGAACTATGAGTAACCCTCTATGTATAAACCTTCAGGTTCCAACAATCTCCCCCTAGGTTTATAGAATAGAGGTCCTTCAGTCTTTAACTGTTATCCAATTTATCCTTGTAGCCACGAAACCCTTTCTTACTAATTTATAGAACCCCAGCAACAACTGCAGTCCAACTCTTAGCAACTTCTTCATACTTCTCTGTAGATCTAAGCTGATTTTGAGCAAGTACTTCTAAATTCTCTCGATCCAAATTCAGAAAATCTATTAGATCAATTAAATGGTAGCTCACATCGTCATTGCACACAATTACAGCTTGCCCCAATGTTTCTTCATAAGCCCAGAAATGCATGGTCTTCAGTATACCATTGGGAATCTTCTTGACCAGAGGAATAGTCATCTCTTTGTCAGTCGTGGCCACGAGACAATCTTCATTCTTTTGTTCGTACGTGGATCTCTAATACCTGGAGCAGGTGTCACAATGGATTGAGCAAGCAGTATGCATGGAAGGAAATCCACGGGCAACCTCTCTCTGCAGTCTCTCGAAAAACAGATATCCATGTCCGCCAGGCTTATCATCCACATATGGTGAGGTCGACAGTATAGTCAAATCCACTTTAGTGAACGTCTGAAATTGAGCCGGGTTCTTATACCATTCAACAGGTCCAACCTTCCTCCTGATCCACCACCTTTGACGATCGTGGTCAAAACCCCAGCTTATAATGCCTGAACGGTTCCCAACCTTATCATAACAACTTTCACCGACATCCATCAGATGATGAGTTACTTGAACATTTAGATCAGTAGGACTGAATTTTTTATTCTTCAGAATCACATATTCTCTTTTCTGCTTTAACCTTTTCGCATTTGCTTTGTTAGCTTCTTTATCAGTTACTCTTGTAAAGTAGTGATCCGTTGCTGCAGCTCTTTCAGCTTCATCTTTCACAAAAGCCCTGGCTCGATCCTCTTCAGCCTTTTTACGTCTCTCCGTGTCAGTTGGATCAACAAACTCATCACCAAACTTCTTTTCTAGTTTTCCACGGAGATCATATACCATATTGAACAACTAACCAACGCCGCCTTGCAGCTGATCAATTTGTTGATTCTTTTGTACTATCGTGTCTTCAAGCTGAAAAATCTTTACATCTTTGTGAATCGAATCTTGTTCAAGTACAATAATTCTCTTTTTTAGTTCTCTAACATTGATAAACTCATCATCATCACTTGAATCGTCAACAATTGGCATTCTCAATGCTTCTTCAGGCTGCTTCCCTTTAGAACTGCATGGTTCATCATGTGTAGCTCCAGAAGAACTTCCAATCGTAGCAGTAACTAAAGGTGTTGACTCGATGACTGGTGGAGCAGAAACAGTACTAGTAACAGTTATCTCTGTAGGATTTATATCCATATCCATTCTTGTTTCATCAGCTCCAAAATCAAATCCTGTTTTGGTAGCAGTAGTAGTAGCAGTCGTCTCAAAATCAAATGGAGTTTCAATCGTCTCCTTAGCAGTCTCAAAATCAAACTCATACAAACCATCTTCATCAGCAATCACAAGTTGATCTTCACTTTGTTCAATAAACACTCCAGGTCGCGGATCCTTTCTTCTTCGCTTTACTTGTTGAGAATCAGGATCCTTTGGGTCTTCAACAATTTGCTCTTCATTTTGTATTGAAGGATCGGAAGGAGGATTTCCCATCTTTTCAGTTATTGACTTTATCAGTTGAGCCAAACTCTCAGTAGAAATCACAGGTTGAATAGTAGAAACAGCAGAACTAACTTCAGCTTCAGGAGGAAGCTCAACATCATCACCTTCATCACAACTTATCTCAATGCCTTCATCATCAAAATTTATAGTCAGTATCTCTGTCTTAGGCTCTTCATCTGCAGCAACTTGAGCTATATGTTCTTCAGCAATCACAGCGTTAACCAGAACATTTACTGGTGCAGCTCCGGGTTGTACAATCACTGGTTCAACCATCACATCTTCTGTCTCAGAAAACTGACCGAACTTCTCTAACGCGATCCTTCCTTTAAACTTACTTATTGTACCCTTCTTTGGAGTTAGTTCACCAAAACACGATGGGCCCATTGGTTTCAGATCCAAAGTGTTACCAGTTCTCTCCAAATTAGAATAACGAGCGTTGAAGATCATCTGTAAGAACCTACGATACATAACAAACTTATCCTTTCACACACCAATCACACTCCTCTTCATGCCTTCAAACACGTACTTTGAGTAGTTGTAAGCTTGGTTCGTTATCAAACAAACGAATGCTGCAGACTGTGTGATACTTAGCTGATCCGTTTCCCCTCTATAATCAGTCATACACATCATAAACATGTGCATCAACAAACGCTAGTACGGATGCACGAACTTCTTCATGAGAGAGGGTTACGTTCCTACATAAATCAAACGAGGTAAAATAGCATCAACAGTTCCAGCAGGAAGATCAATAGGATCTGTCTCTTGATCGTTAAACTATAAAACTTCCCTTATAATTTGTTCTGTCAAAGTAACGTTCTTCTTCTGAATCACCGCTTCAATTGACCCCTTACCATCTCCTCCTAGAGCGTCAAATCTTGCCGTCTTCCAAAACTCTTGAACAAGACTTTCATACATTACAGGATTTTCTTGAAGGGCATGAACGATTCGGCAACTATTTAGTCCTTTGATCAAAGAAGTATAAAGCTTCTTATGTTTCTCCGGAGGTGGTGCTACATACCCCGCTTGATTGTGTCCCGAGATGACTTTCAAATCCATAATCCTACAAAAAAATACATGAGTTAAGTACAGGATTTTGTTGCCAAATTATTACCTGTTTAACACAGTCAATTGACATTAGTAGAATAAACAAATACTGGTCAAAAGGTCAAACACAGATTATCAGTCGAGACCAAGAATCAACTCAGATTTCGAGTGAAAAAAAATAATTTTTAAATGCCAGACACAAGGTGTCGAGTCAAAACCACGATGTTTCGAGTCGAGACCAGAAGATTTTGAGTCGAGACCAGAAGGTTTCGAGTCGAAATCCCAGTCGAGACCTCAAGATCCCAAGTGATGTCTTGAGTCGAAACCAGTGAGGTTGCGACTCGCAACGGGAGATCTCGAGTCCTTGAAGTCTTCACTCGCAACCTGAGTCAAAACCAATTAAACATCCTTTGATCAGCAAATTTTGGATTAAAATCCAAAATCATCCTTTAATTCTGTTGAAGACCAAATTATATCCATAATTAGGGTTCTTAAGTATCTTCAAATCTTTAACAAAACTTCAAACATTCCTTCAAAACTTCAATCAAAATCATCATTTGATCTATAATACCTTTCAAACAGTAGATGATTATGAGTCGAAACCGGAGAAAAGTACGTCGGAAACAAGAATTTTCACCGGAAAATGAGAGAGAATTGAGAGTAACAGTGAATGGTTTCGAGTGAATAATGAGGTTTCGACTCGAAATCTCTTTAAATATTTCAACAATCATGGGCCGGGCCATTGATTTTGGGCCGAGACCATGATCTCGAGTCGAGACCATCACATATTTCATTTTCAGGATTTTAATAAACATTTTTCAATTAATTTTAAAATCCATTTAAAAACAGTAATTTCTTAGATAACCCTTTAACTTCCCGAGCACGTTTTACGAGATTAAAACCTACAAACAATTATTTACAAAAAATAAAATAGGATTACTCAGGGATCACATCACAAGGTTTACAAAAATAAATAGGAAATATCATAATTGCTCAGGGATCACATCACAAGGTTTTGGGCTTAACTTCACTTATCAACACTGATCTACTACTGAATGATCTGAACGATTGCCAGTATATTTGTCCACCCAAACTTACCTCCCTAGACCTTTTCCATATAACTTCCTGTAACTAATTTTATCATGTTTTGATATTTTAACAATAAACACCCAAACAAATACTAATCAAATCATGGAATTTTAATCAGCACACTCTATCATGCAAGCAGTTTCGCTACTACATATTTCCACAAGTCTGTTCTAGATTTCGGAAACCTTGACCGGGACTAGATTTTGAAGTGAACAAAATAGATCATAAGCAGAGATGATATAATGTACAGATCAAATGAGTTTTTCTCAGTTTGATATAGGTTTTTGGGTTTCTTTTGGGCACTTGAGAGCCTCTTTCGGGTGTAAATTGATCTATAAGGCGACAGACGTACAGCTAGGTCTTTGCTTACGCAAAACAGAAGCTAACGCTGCCTAGCACCTCCAGGTCTTTGCTCACGCAAAACAAAGGAGATACACGACTTTTTCAGAAAAGATTTCAGAACTAGACGAAAATTGTGTGTATCGGGACAACACACAAGCATTCAAATAGAAATGAGCTAATTCCAAGTGACGTTCTTTCTTGAGGTCATAGACTAATTTAGATTCTAAATAGAAACAGCCAATGTTTCCAGTCTTAAGAATAGAGCCTACCAACATATCATTCTAGAGTCAAACT
>JARYGA010017012.1:0-37813 GCA_030545235.1 Helianthus tuberosus | reverse complement strand
CAGCATCCCGTCGCAACGTGCGGGTTAGGGTCTAACTCGTTGTTAGATAAAAAGCTTTCCAGTGATTGTTTTGCTTACAATCTGACATGGATGTGATCTTTTTCATTATTTTTATTTAAAAAAGAAGTACTGAGAGTACGTGTGATTTTTTATAATCTTCGATTTTACTTCAACGCGGAGTGTTCATAATCAAGCGAACCGTTTGCCCCATGACGACCCCTTTCTACATATATTCAAACGATAAAACGATATGGAGCATGAAATTACATTTCGAATAGTAAGAAATATATTGTTATTGTGGAGTTGCAAGCAAGATATAAATGTGACCCTATAAATTGTTATTGTGGAGTTGCAAGCAAGATATAACTGTGACCCTATAAATTGATTAGCCATGAGAGTGTAGTGAGCAAGGTACGCACAAAACCCCAAACATCGAGAGGGATGATTGTAATTTGTAAATGCAAAGGAAGGCGAGATTACACGGGCTACTTATGTAACTAACTCTTGGTATTATTTGTATTCACCGGTGAATCCAACTTGTTTACCACCTTAGGCATATCTCGCATCCTTCTACTCTATTCAACTCACTTTAGATATGGTGGGCCGTAAAGAATGCTCTGCCTTTAGTATCATCAACGCATTTTATGCTTAATAGTTGGGGGTGAAAGAACTCCACAATTAAGCTTGCTTGGGTGAGGGTAGTACTAAACTGGGTGACCTCCTTGAAGTTTGCACCCGAGTAACCAAAAACAAATCTATTAGCACATTGTGGGTAAAGCGGACAATATTGGTTGGTATGAGATACCGGATAATATAAGTGATATCAAAGGGTCTTATATTATATTATATTTATGATGGTGGGACAAACCTCATTTAGGATGATGAGTTTCAAGGGAGGGTGTTTATAACTCTTTAGGCAAGTCCACATCATTTTGTTCTTCTTTATAAAACCCCTATGTGCCCCCTACGCGAGAGATGAGTTTGTCATTTGAGCTAGATCACGAGGTAAACTGCAACTTTTGACCCTAAGGTATGTTCCAAACATCGGGTTTCACCCATCTTTAATACTTTTCGTCCCTGCGTTTCAAGTTTTAACATGTTTGGTCCCTAGCCCTAATGCCCCTTAACTTATCCTTTAAATAAATCGTTTTAACCCTAGGTTACAGCTCATCTTCATCCCCACAAAAAAGTTGGTTCACCACCACTAAATCCTCCATCACAGAAACCCTTCACCGCCACCACTACTAATATCACAATTCAATATGCTATGAGTCCATTATTATTATCCCTCATTCATTCACCGTTATACGCATTAAGGTGCCATCATATGCATTAAGGTATGATTAAACATTCAATCTATCTGTATACATTCATATATACCCACATTCTCTCATCGAGGGTTTGAATGCGGTTCAGAATATTATTAAATCACTCAAAACATCGCAATTTGTGGGCATGATTTGAAACATGTTAAGACTTGAAATGTAAGGGACGAAGAGTGTTAAAGGCGGATGGAACCTAATGTTTGGAGCAAACCTCAAGGACGAAAACTGGCGTTTACTCTCTGATCTAGCTGAAACGACAAAATTATTCGTCAGATGAGGGGGATATGGGGGTAATTAACGGAGAAGTTAGCGGGCATAGGACTAGAGACAAAACGTGTTAAGACTTGAAACACCAAGGACAAGAGTGTTAAAGGTGGACAAAACCTGATGTTTAGAGCAAATCTCAGAAACAAAACTGCACTTTGCTCTAAATCTAAAGTAAATAAAAATGCTTTTATAATATACTAGATTATAGACCCGTGTATTACACGAAATTGTATAATTCTATAATGTTTAAAAATTAGTTAAAAAGTTTCTAATTTATAATTATCTAAATAATTTGATAACGTTTATATCTATCACGTTTACATTATTTATATACAAAATGCGGTGTTTTAATTATAAACTCATGTATTACACGAGGTTTTATAATGAAAATTATATAGTTTTATCATGTGTCTTTAATAATAAATTAAAAATATGGTTTGTTAATTTTCAAATTTTTGTATCCACCCGTATTAGAACATTATATTATCAATAAAATTTAAAGTACTACATGTTATTTAATACTTTGTTAGTAATTATATATTGTTTATATCTAAATAATATATTGTATATTATTAAGCTTGTATGCTTGGGTCAAATAGTAAAAAAAAATTCTTGGGTTATTTTTTTGACTATTTTAATAACATGTATAAAAAATATTTAATATTATTTTTTTGTGTTATATATGTTATTGTAATAATCTAAATTAGATTTAATTAAATCATTGTTTATTATTAGAGTAAAATGCACGGATAGTCCCTGTGGTTTTACAAAGTTTCAGCTATAGTCCCCAGATTTTGGAAATTACACTCATAGTCCCTGTGGTTTGACAGTTTGTTACGCTGATAGTCCCTTGAGTGGATGTGGGTTAGTTTTCTCAGTTAAGTTGGTGTGAAATGACTATAATACCCATATAATATAAAATAAAATAAACAAATCAAGTATTAAACAAACCTCTGGTCACTGCTCTCTAGTATCTTCTCCTCCCATCCTCTACAAACACAGGTTTCTTCACCTCATCTCCTCTCCATCTTCATCCACATGATGATGAGTTTCAAACTCTAATTCTTCACCATTCTCAAAACACACTACTCCAACAAGACCTCTTTTGGGAACACCAAGAACTACCCTCTTTAATCTCCAAAGAATCCCACTGCCACTTGAACACCCACCATTTCCTCTCCGGCAACCACCGCCGCCACGCGGTGGAGTGGATGCTGGAAGTGGTTTCACACTACTCATTCTCCGCTCTCACCGTCGTTCTCGCTGTAAACTATCTTGAAGCGAAAACTATTCAGAAAATGGAGATGTTGATACTGTCAACTCTTGAATGGCGGATGAATCCAGTCACTCCTATCTCGTTTCTCGATTACATCACGAGAAGCTCCCAGCACCTGCAAATTTCAATTTTTTTACAATTTTATACAGGTTCTATGAAAATTTGTCAGAATTTAGGGTTTATTGGGGTTCAATTAAATCAGGGCAAATTTTTTTACCGTGTGAAACGACTACGATTGGGGGTTATGGAGGTGCACGATTGGGGGGGGTGCTCTGTGATTTTGCAGGATGCACACCGATGGAAGTCTGATTTGCAGGTTCAGGATGATTTGCACACCGATGGATGGCTGGGTGGAGTTGAACGTGATGCGCAGGGTGGCAGATCTGGATGTTTTACGGGAATTACGGTGATGATGGTGGATTGTGATGTTTAACCGGTGGTCGTTGGATGTGGGTCTGTGGTGGTTTTAAGTGGTTTTTGAGTTTTAAATTGGTGGTGATACATCAAAGTGAGTGACGCCGGAGTGGTGGTTCAGTAGAGGTGGTGGCTGGGAGATCGTTCAGGTGGTGGAGCGTTGTGAAAGAGAATATGGTTGCAAGAAGATGAAGAAGAAGGTTTCTGATGGTTCAGTAAGGATAATTTTGTAATTTCACATGGACTTAACTGAGAAAACTAACCCACATCCACTCCAGGGACTATCAGCGTAACAAACTGTCAAACCACAGGGACTATGAGTGTAATTTCCAAAATCTGGGGACTATAGCTGAAACTTTGCAAAACCACAGGGACTATCCGTGCATTTTACTCTTATTATTATTACTTAATAGGAGCTAGAAAAAGTATATATTTAATAATTTGTAGAGTAAACTGTAATTTTATCCCTAGGGTTTAAGCCAATTGGCACTCTGACCCCCTCCCTGGAAATAATTGCATTTTACCCCCCCCCCCCAACATATGATGTTATGTTGCAATATTACCCCCTGCCGTCAAATAAGTTAACAGGTCTGTTAAATGGAATGTGAAATGACTATGTTACCATTTCATATTACCCCCTATGGTTTGTTCTAAGCAAACGTATTACCCCCCAGAGTTAAATGACTAAATTGTCCTTTCTTATTACCCCCTATACTTTGTTGTAAGAAACAGTATTACCCCCCGTTTTAAGTATTTCATTGGTTCCTTACCCCCTGCAGTAACCAAAACCCTTCCCGCCAAAAAAGTTTGACCAGCCGAAGTCAAATGATGGAGAAACTAAGTGTAAAACCTGGTATTTGAATCTGATAATGCACATAAACTAACTAATTGCCTAACCTGCTACAAATGGACTTTAGTAAATGCCTAACCTGCTGCAAATGCTCATTTAACCTGCTCAAACATGCTGAAATGAATCTGCTGCACAAATTAGAATCTAACCTGCTCAATTTTACCCCCTGCTACACAAACTAAATGCCATATTTGATATAGTACCCTGCTGCAAATGCAAATATATACAAATGATATATACCCTGCTGCAAATGCCATATTTGATACAATAAAACTGTAAGTCAACGCCGAAACTATTCCTTCCAAATACATCATATGCAAGCAACAATTTTCTTCACTAGAAACAACTACATACACCCACACATGTCTCTTATGTGAAATAAAACCCCAAGCGTCTAGTTTGTGCACTTTAACCGGGCAACCAGATAATGCTATGTGAAAGACAATTGCCAACAGAAATTACCCAAACTCAAATGGCTGTACAAGTAGAGCTTGAACCCAAATGAAAGACCAACATTTTTCATGTCATATGTTATGACCCAATCAATATACTTGTGTAATTCCTGCTAAACAATCCTAAGTGCATCAGTGCTACAATCACAATCCTTAGAAAGTTACCAACTTTACACAATTACACTCATGTCCCTCCACACCATAAGATCTTATGAAAATATGTAACACATATGTGATAAAAGACAGACATCATGTTTACTAGCTAGATATTACCTCTATTGAAACAAGTAAATTACGTTACTAATCAAGTTTATGCTTAACAAAAGCCGATTTATATAATAAACAACTAACAAATCAAAATCAATATAGAAGGACTGAGTGCCAAAATGTTATGCAAATGCACATTATAACCAGGCATTAGATCACAATCTGATGTTCAACATTATCAGTATCAAAACATTAATATATACACAATTATCATACATATTAAACCAAAAGATGCTAAAGTCAGACTACGTAAATAGATTATATATTACAGTTCAACTACGCAACCATTTCCTGCTAAGGGGGTGTCACGGCCCCCGTCCCGGTGTGACCCGGTCCAGGAGCCGCGGGACAGAAACCCGTGGTATTTTTTATTTGAGTAGACAGCGGAAGTTTAACAGGATCTTTTAAAACTTAAAACTACTCAATTATTTTATTTCATAATTTGGGACAAAACCCCGTAATTTACAATAGAGGAATTTCACGAGGAAATTCCCTGTTTTACAAAACATGTTTATTTATTTAACTAAGCCACCACTTCAAGCTTTATTAGTGCTCCATAGCACTTTTTCTTGATTCACAGTAGGTCACCTGAAACATGTTTAAAAATATTTTATCAGCGGGGAAATACTGGCGAGTCACTCGATTTCAATAAAATGACACATAGTTATAAATTACAGCATAAGAGCGATTACAATGGCTACTATCTTATTTTTATCTGGCGCCGTGTCACACCCTGGTGACGATGGTCATACCACTATTAGGTCCTTTCACCCAAGTAGTGATGATTATCACTGTTAGGTTGATGAACCTAACCGTGAGAAATTAGTAATGTGCACAATACCCCACTTACCAGTGATTCAAGATAGCCAAGACTTAATCCCTGTAATTATAACTTTTGAAAATAAATGGAGTATTGTAAAACATTGTTGATAAAAAGAGAATGACTCACATTGCAAGTTTAGACGAGCAGAGTTTAGCCTACTGATTTAGCCGTGTAACCTAATTTAAACAGCAATGCATACGAAACTAGGTCAGAAACTTAATACAACATTTACGATAAATTTCACGAGATCAAAACCCTCACGACGAATGACAAAGTATAGCCCTGATTTGGGCAACACTTAAACATCCATCGGATCGGTTTCAATCAATCGGACATTATATCGTAGCAATGATCGAGTTAATACCTTGTAGTCGTAGCAGCGTTTCACTACTTGGAAATTCGAATTTGAGCTGTATACTTCGTTTTTTTATCAAAACTTTTGAACACAGATGAAAGCCCATGCCCTGCTCAATTTATAGCAACTTTTTGAGTTTTACGCGGCCCGCGTAAACCTTTACATAGGTCTTACGCGGCCCGCGAGAGCCACCTAGTCTACAACTAGGGCTTTCGTGTCACAGGTAGGTCCGCCACGTGTGCAACACGTGGCCCGGAATGCTTATCCGGTCAACTTCACTTTGACGCGGCCCGCGTAAGCCTAAGCTTATGTCTTACGCGGCCCTCGTGAAAACGAAAAATCTTTTTTTCTTGATTTTTCATGCACATTAGGGTTTCAGGGGTCCGGGTTTTCACTTACGGGTCGTTTAGGGACATTTTTGCAGGTCCTTACATCCTCCCCACCTTATTTAAAATCTCGTCCTCGAGATTTATTGAAATAAGTGAGGATGCTTTCACTTCATCTCCGATTCCAACTCCCAGGTGTATTCGGGTCCTCTTTTTGAATCCCACTTCACCTTGACCAGTACCAATCTTTTGTGTTTGAGAAACTTAATCTTTCTATCTTCTATTTGAAGCGGTTTTTCCACGAACTTAAATTTTCATTCACATCTATGTCTTGAAAAGGGACTACTAGTGATGCGTCAGATAGACATTTCTTGAGGTTAGATACATGAAATACATCATGTACTCCAGCTAGCTCATCTGGTAATTGCAAGCGATAGGCGACCGGTCCTATTCGCTGAGTTACTGGGAATGGTCCTATGAATCTTGGACTCGGTTTCCCTTTCTTACCAAACCGAACTACTCCTTTCCAATGAGAGACTTTCAAGAGTACCTTGTCTCCAACTTGAAATTCTAGTGGCTTGCGTCGATTGTCTGCAAAACTCTTCTGGCGATCTCGAGCCGTTTTCAGTCTTTCCTTGATTTGGGTGATCTTGTCGGTGGTTTCTTGTACGATCTCGGGACCTGATAATTGGCTTTCTCCTATTTCTGCCCAACACACTGGAGTTCTACACTTTCGTCCATACAGTGCTTCGAATGGGGCAGCCTCGATGCTTGCATGATAACTATTTTTATAGGAGAACTCAATTAGAGGTAGGTGGTCATCCCAGTTTCCACCAAAATCTATAACAGATGCCCTAAGCATGTCTTCCAGGATTTGGATCGTCCTTTCACTTTATCCGTCTGTTTGGGGATGATAAGCCGTACTTAAATTTAATAGTGTCCCCAGGGCTTCGTGGAAACTTGTCCAGAAATGTGAAGTGAAGCGACTATCTATGTCTGATACAATGGAGAGTGGGACTCCATGTAGTGATACTACTTCGTCTACGTACAACTTTGCTAACCTTTCCATGCTAAAGGTTTCTTTCATGGGTAGGAAATGAGCGGATTTGGTTAATCGATCCACAATTACCCAAATCGCGTCGTTACCTTTTCTGGTTTTGGGTAACTTAGTAACAAAGTCCATTGTTATGAGCTCCCATTTCCATACAGGCATTTCTAATTGTTGGAGTAACCCTGATGGTTTCTGGTGTTCTGCCTTAACTTGTGAGCAAGTTAGACACTTAGATACATATCTAGCTATGTCTTTCTTCATTCATATACACCAGAAGTTATTCCTTAAATCTTGGTACATCTTATTATTACCAGGATGCATGGTGTATCTAGATTTATGGGCCTCCTCTAAAATTTTATCTCTTAAGTTTCCTTGCTTAGGTACCCAAATCCTTTTCTTGTGGAATCTCCAAATTCCATCAATCCCTTGTTCTAATTCTTTTATTCTTCCCTTCATTCCTTCAGCATCATCCTTGATTGCTGTTTCTTGAACATTCTTCAGTTGTTCCATTAAGTCTAATTATAAACTTAATCTAAGAGCATGAACTCGTCGTTGTTTCTCATGATACTTATGACTTAAGGCATCTGCAACTACGTTTGATTTTCCTTCGTGATATTGAATATCACAGTCGTAGTCACTTAGAATTTCCATCCATCTTCTTTGCCTCATGTTTAATTCCTTTTTCCTAAATATGTATTTTAAACTCTTATGATCTGTATAGACAGTAAACCTACTTCCGTACAGATAATGTCTCCAAATCTTATGGGCAAAAATTATGGCTCCTAATTCTAAGTCATGAGTCGTATAATTTTCCTCGTGCTTCTTCAATTATCTTGAGGTGTACGCAATTACCTTCTTGCGTTGCATTAGCACACATCCTAATCCTAGTTTAGAAGCATCACAATAAACTTCAAAATCTTCTGTCCCTTCTGGTAAGGCAAGAATTGGGGCGTTTGTTAACCTTTGCTTTAATATCTTAAAAGCCTCTTCTTGTCTAGATCCCCATTCAAACTTCACTTCTTTACAGGTTAGCTTAGTTAATGGCATGGCTATTTTAGAAAAATCCTTAATGAATCGTCTATAGTATCCGGCTAACCCTAGAAAACTTCTAACTTCCATAGCTAATTGCGGGACCTTCCACTTGGTGATCGTTTCTATTTTGGAAGGATCTACGTGAATACCTTCGTGATTCACCATGTGTCCTAAAAATTGTACCTCTTGTAGCCAAAATTCACACTTCGAGAATTTGGCATAAAGCTTCTCTTTTCTTAACAAAGTTAAGAGTGCTCGTAGGTGCTCACAATGCTTGTCCTGACTTTTGGAATAAATAAGTATATCATCGATAAAGAGAATTACAAATTTATTCAAATACGGTTTACAGATCCTATTCATCATGTCCATAAATGTTGCAGGAGCATTTGTTAATCCAAAAGGCATGACTGTTAACTCGTAATGACCATACCAAGTTCTAAAAGCAGTTTTAGGTATGTCTTCTTCTTGTACTTTCAACTGATGGTATCCGAAGCGTAAATCTATCTTAGAAAAATATCTAGCTCCCTGAAGTTGATCAAAAAGATCATCAATCCTAGGTAATGGGTATCGATTCTTAATCGTAATCTTATTCAATTCCCTATAATCCATACACAATCGCATCGACCCGTCTTTCTTTTTCACAAACAACACTGGAGCTCCCCAAGGGGATGAACTAGGTTGTATAAATCCTTTGCTTAACAATTCATCTAACTGCTTTTTCAATTCTAACATTTCGGTGGGTGCTAACCGATAAGGTGCCTTAACTATCGGTGTAGTTCCAGGAATTAGATGAATTCTAAATTCTACTTCTCTATCGGGTGGTAATCCAGGTAGTTCTTCTGGGAATACATCTGAGTATTCTGATACTACAGGAATTTCCTTAAGTTCCTTACCTTTAGTGGTAATGATTACCGAAATTGTAACACCTCGAAAAATTCACGTCCTATAATGTGTAGACACGTGTCAAATGTTTAAACGTGTGAAAGAAATATTATAGAAGGACTAAAGTTGACAATCATGGAAAGTATGTGGATATACGTATTCTAAATGTCAACAGTGAATAAATATATTGTATATTAACCCTACAAGATGCTCATACCTTCAAACGAATAAATCATGGATCATACAGAGCTAAAAGTGAGAGATTACAAACTACAGGGGCTAAATGTGTCAACATGTTTAAGTTATACCTCTGAGTGACCTTTTGACAAACCCGAAGCTTTGTAACGGTTAATTATGCTCACTAGAATGCACGATTTAAATTTCATAAAGTTTCGCTATCGTATGAGAAAGTTATGATCAAATTCGTGTGCGAAGGGTTAAAGCGTAAACGTCGAAAGTTAGGACTTTTCGGGTAACAATAAAGTTAACCGGGGACTTAACGAAGTGGGTATATGTTTTAAAGCCCTTATAGATCAATTATGAGGGTTCATAATGCAAGAAACAAGTGCCTAATCGAATTTTGAAGAGCCAAGGATCAAATCGCAAAAATCAAAAGTTCTGATCAGAGAAGGCCTAGCGCGACGCGAGGGGGGGTAGCGTCACGCGAGGGGTCCCCAGCTCCGAATTCTTTGGGTTGTTGTCTGCCATTGCCTTCATGTGCGCCTTTAACCGATTTTTCACATCTTGTGCGACCCCTAGGCACCCCCTAAACACTTAGGGACATGTGTTAATCAATTGTGGTGGGTTGTAGACTCATTTGTCAAAGATTTGTGGTGATTAAAGTGCTATATAAAGCCCTTGAGTTGCAACAAGTCTTCACACCATCATTCTTGCTCATCTGATCATTTCTGGAGATCAAGAATGCTCTCAAGTGTTCACATTTCGTGCATAGGACCTTTGTAAGTTGGCTTAACCTTCTTTAATTGAGTTTAGCTTAGTTGGTTAGCTAAAAGTCAAACCGTCGTAATTACGGTTTGACTTCGAGATTAATTAATAATGGCTCAGTAAAATCTCGAATTAAAAGTAGTTATAAATTGGTAATTATGTGGGTAATAAACCCTTAAAAGGGTTCCCCCTGATTACCACTCTAACCAGGTCAAAAGTCGGGTCAAACTTGCTAAGAAAAAGTCAACATGATACTTAAATTACAATTTATGCATAATTAGCAATGTAGATCATATACAACCTTTTTGATCATTGTTATAACTTAGTAAGTAGTGTAAGAACATGTCTAAACATGTTCAACCCGACAATTTCCTGTTTAGACCCGGTTCGGAACCGAAAGTCGCATAGTTTGACTTATACTTTGACTTTCAGTTCTGACCCGTTTTTGTATGATTTAGAAATACATAAGAGCTTCATTTGGACCAGGTTACATGCTAGTATAACCCTCTGTGATTATACACCTCGGATCAATAGTTATCCAATTAATACGCATGATTCCGTTAATTGCTCATATGTTGACCATTATGCCCTTTTCACCTTAAAACGTGATTTATGAAAAGGTAAAAGTGTAGAAACCTTAAATACTGATATATAAACTTGGATACAAAATTTGACATCAGTTTGAGGTGTAGGTTAAGAGTTATGCTCGTTAGCGTAAAATTAAAGCTTTATGTTAATAAAACGGCGTAATTAGCGTATAGCCTAGTTAACCCTACTTTTTGATACCAAAATTATTACCCACTGATGTAATATATTATTTTGTGATTTTTAAATATTTTTATTAAATTTTAGGCTGAGCATAACTTATAGACGTAGGCTTAATCCGGTAATTGTCGGTTTTGCCCTTAAGGGCTATAAAATGAGTTTTACATATCTAAACGACTCCAAACCTTTTGCTACTGATCACATATGATAAATAAATTATTTTAAGCCTTCTGGAAATATAAAAATATCAGATTTATGTATCAAACCCGGAAATGACCTCTAATCGCCTTTTTAAGCGTTTTTAACGCATAGTATGTACTCAAAACAATTTCAAACATACAAGGGTTGATACCTACTGATATTTGAGGCAAATTATAATATTTTAACAGTAAGCAAAGGTTGATAAACTCAGACTTCAGTTTTGAGCTTTTCGGCTTATGTGAAATTACCAAAATACCCCTACGGGGCATAGTTTGGTTATAATTGATAAATTTCACATATATACTTTAACCTACTGACATAACTTAGAAAATTGAGTATATTTGCTGATTACATCAGGCCTGTAACTCAGGTTGACACTTAAACTCTTTTACAACCTTTAAAATGACCAAACTACCCCTACGGGGCATAGTTTGCGATTAAATTCATTTCGGGCATAATAAAAGACATCTTACTGATGTCACAACATATATGAAGCATATTAACTTAGGAAACCTGTAAATAGCTCTCATGATTACCCGTTACGCTTATTACGCGTTCGGTTCGGTTTATGTAACTAGTTTACATAAACTAGCCTCAACGGGTCAAACCTTATCGGTTTTATCTCAAAATCCAGAGTGTGTATGAAATACCCATATTAAACAAGTCTCCAAACTTGTTGGGTCTAAATCACATTCTATCCGGTCTTCGCTTAATAGTGCGTACGAACCGTATAATTGAAACTAACCGGTCTAAGCTAAGGCTTAATTAAGGACCCGTTAGAAATCTAATAGGTTATTATAAACCTTCGTTCCAGATTAGGAGCCCAGTAAAAGTACTTGCATTTGCTGTATTTGATTGATACTTTGCTCAGGTAAATACTCTTAACTTATTTTCCCTATACGGGCTTGGGATACGGTACTATAAAAGTACCGCTTGGTCGGGTATGTAGTCATTTAAATCGGATTGTGATTAATGTATTTACATAACCCGCTTTATTCTGTATTATTTGATGTATGGCCCTTGGGGGTTAAATGACCATGTCCCGGATATCCTTGGCATCATTTTACGAAATGGCCACGACCTAAGCACGGGGTGTGTACACCTGACAGATGCATTATGTAAAAACTGGTAATCCACTAAAGGAATCAACCTTGTGGGCACTATACCTGTGGCGTGTCAGTTAACTTAAACCGGCTCTTCTATCCGGTGCTAATGGACGGCAAATAAGTAAATCTGTATACAAGATTATATATAAATAATTGTCCCAAGTTATAAAGATATTTTGTGCCGGAGTGCATTCAAATCAATTTACAAACTCTTTTCAAAACGAGTCAGTTGAGTTGTATTTACCAGTGTAAACTGACGTATTTTCCAAAAAGGTTAAGTGCAGGTGCTAGACGAAATAGGCTGGCTACTCCAGGCATCATTACTCAAGTCTCGCAAGCTCTAGATGTCAAAGTCTGTTGAACTATTGTTTCTATTTTATTTTCGATCCGTCTGTGGATAAACAATCGACTATTGTGATACTTGATATTACAACATTATATTCGGTTGAATTATATCGTACAATTTGCTTCCGCTGTGCATTTATATAATTGTGTTGTTTGACTATTATGTTGCCAACCACGTCACGATACTCCCCACCGGGCCCACCGGTGACACGTGGAAAGTCGGGGTGTGACAGGTTGGTATCAGAGCCAACACTGAGTGAATTAAACACTAGCCTTTGTGTTTAATCTCAATTACACAGTTGCACATTCTTGAGTCTAGACAAGAACATAGGATAAATTCGAATTCGTTCATTGTCTTTTAATTACTTCCTTGATTATTTTTTCTGATTAGCCTTTGCATGGGCAAGTCATTTTTATTAGAAGACCCGTTTATGGCAACTATATACTTGCTTAAATTTTAAAGGAACGATTATGTTTAAAATATCATTCCTATATTATAAGATCTACCATTATAATAAAATAGCAAAATCTAAAAAGGTCAAGACCTAGCTCATGTGTCATTTTAAGTTAGGGCCAAGACGGTAGTTCCACAATTAGATTCAGATCCTTATTAACGTTTCAATTTAGAAATTGTCCTGCGTTAATTATTAAAAAGAATCTAAAGAGTAAAACCTAGCCTAAATGTCATTATGGACATGGCCAAGATGGTAAAACTTATTTAAGAGATTCAAATTTTTGTTAAACATATGAAAGCATATTAACATGCTTGACAAAGTGTGATACGATGAAAATCACATAAGTCATTTTTAATTGGGTTATTCTAAATCCCCTTATTTATATAATCATCCCTTATGGATGAAGTGCCCACGGGCTATGATTAACGTCCTCTGAGACTAAAGACAGTGGTAGCCTACAACTCCCTGTCAAGAAAAGGTAATGAACTTTGATTCAAACCTTAATGCCTTGATTCTCTGAAATCATGACTTATAAATTAAACTTGTCTACGTGACTAGGCCTTTTGTGCTATTATTAACTTATAATTTAGGATTATGACAAAGATCCTGAACAATTCTTATATTTAACAAATTAACTAAAATGTGTATTAAAAGCAGGGTTAATAAATCGTTTAAGAACGATAGTACTGTAAGGGCTTCTAAATAAACCTTGCCCTTATTTTCTTTTTGTAGCAACTAAGACTACATGGCTGACTCTGACGAGATAAACAGTCATCCTTTGGAAAACCGTGATGATAATGATAGGATTAATATAACCAAAGGAGAGCTTCGTTCACTGATTGATACAGCTGTATCTAAAGCTGTAGAGGAGCAATTCAGGGAGTACAGTGGAACTAATAGTAAAGCCTCATCTGTACCCCATTCTAAATCTGTCCCTAAAACTCATTCAGAGCCTCATAACAAGCCGCCCTCTAAGAAAGAGGAGCCAAAGATGGATGATGATCGTCATTCATCAAATGAACACAGTGTTCCATCCAAGAAGATAGCGTTCGATAATGAACCACGTACCAAGTCTTGTACCTATAAGTACTTTGTTTCCTGTAAACCCCGAGATTTCTCTGGGGAGAAAGGAGCAGTAGATTGTATGACCTGGTTGGATGAAATGGACACGGTGGTGGACATCAGCGGTTGTGCAGAAAGGGATGTAGTAAAGTATGTATCCCAATCGTTCAAAGGAGAGGCACTGGCATGGTGGCGGTCTCTCATTCAAGCTGCTGGGAAGATCCCGCTCTACAACATGTCATGGGAGCAGTTTGTTACTCTCATTATGGAGAACTACTGCCCTCAACATGAGGTCGAAAGAATTGAATCAGAATTCTTATCATTGGTGATGACAAACTTAGATTGTCAAGCTTACCTCACCAGTTTCAATACCTTGTCCAGACGGGTTCCTTACCTTGTAACACCAGAGCCCAAGCGAATTGCTTGCTTCATTGGGGGTTTAGCCCCAGAAATCAAAGCCAGTGTTAAGGCTTCAAGACATGCTACATTTAGGTCAGCAGCTGATCTCTTTTTATCCCTTACTTTAGATGCGGTCAGGTTGAGATCGCTAAAGAAGTCTGAAGAAAGTAAGAGGAAGCGTGAGGATGATAACTCATGAGGGTCAGAGAAGAAGCACAAGGGAAACACTGATTCTAAGAAGTTTGGGTCTGGAAGGAATAGTCAGCGAACAGAGGAAAAACCAAAGTGCACGAATTGCCAGAAACGCCACTTTGGAAAATGCAGACTTGAGTCAAATTCTAATTCAGGAGCACCTGCATGTGGGATATGCAAGTCTAAAGAGCACAAGACGATAGAGTGCAAGAAGATAAAAGATGCCACATGCTACAACTGCAATGAGAAAGGGCATATCAAAACCAACTGCCCTAAGTATGACAAGAAGCCTGAAGAGGTCAAGAAGACAAATGCTAGAGTCTTTCGATTGGATGCCAAAGAAGCGATTCTAGATGACAATGTGATTTCAGGTACTTTCCTTGTAAACGATGTTTATGCAAGAGTACTTTTTGATTCAGGCGCTGATAAGTCTTTCATAGATCATAAGTTTTGCAAATTGCTGAATTTACCTGTCAAAACCTTGAGTATAAATTATGAGGTAGAATTAGCAGACGGCACCATAGAAACCGTCTCAACTGTGTTAGATGGATGTGATATATCCATTAAGAACCACTCTTTTCCTCTGTCTCTATTTCCCTTTAAGTTGGCCGGTTTTGACATAGTTCTGGGTATGGACTGGTTATCTCATAACCAGGCCCAAATCGTCTGCAACAAAAAGCAGGTAGTGATAAAGACTCCGTCTGGTGAATCACTTACCGTTCGGGGAGATACCCAGTATGGGCTGCCTGAGCAGGCGACTATGCTCAAGGCTTCAAAGTGTTTGAAGAAGGGTTGTGTCATCTACATGGCACAAGTTATTATTGATGAGCCTAGACCAAAGTTGGAAGACATCCTTGTCATTTCTGAATACCCCGGAGTGTTTCCTGAAGATCTACCTGGCTTACCACCAGATAGGCAAGTGGAATTCAGAATTGATATCATCCCCGGAGCAGCACCTGTTGCTAGAGCGCCCTATAGGTTGGCACCCACGGAAATGAAGGAATTAAGAACACAATTGGATGAATTGCTAGCTAAAGGTTTCATTAAACCTAGTTCATCTCCTTGGGGAGCACCAGTCCTGTTTGTCAAGAAGAAGGACGGATCGATGCGTCTGTGCATCGATTATCGTGAGCTTAATAAGGTCACGATCAAGAATAGGTATCCTTTACCCAGGATCGACGATTTGTTCGATCAATTGCAAGGAGCAAGTTACTTCTCGAAGATTGACTTGAGGTCAGGCTACCATCAACTGAAGGTTAGAGATGAAGACGTGCACAAAACAGCATTTAGGACCCGTTATGGTCATTACGAGTTCCTAGTGATGCCTTTTGGGCTCACTAATGCACCGGACGCGTTCATGGATCTCATGAATCGCGTTTGCAAGCCGTACTTAGATAAATTCGTCATCGTTTTCATCGACGACATTCTTATATACTCGAAGAATCAAGCTGACCATGAGAAACACCTTCGATGTATTCTCAAACTCCTGCATCAGGAGAAGCTCTATGCCAAATTTTCTAAATGTGAATTCTGGCTTCGAGAGGTCCAATTCCTTGGACACGTGGTTAGTGAGCGTGGTATCCAAGTGGATCCCGCTAAGGTTGAAGCAGTTATGAACTGGCAAGAGCCAAAGACGCCTACAGAGATTCGTAGCTTCCTGGGATTGGCAGGATATTACCGGCGTTTCATTGAAAATTTTTCAAGAATTGCTGCACCCCTAACTTCCTTGACCAAGAAAAAAGTAAAGTTTGTTTGGGGCCCTAAGCAACAAGAGTCCTTTGATATCCTTAAGCAGAAGTTGAGCAACGCCCCAGTACTGACATTGCCAGATGGAATAGAAGATTTTGTGGTTTACTACGATGCTTCACACACTGGCATGGGGTGTGTGCTTATGCAAAAAGGCAAGGTTATTGCCTATGCATCACGACAATTAAAAGTGCATGAAAAGAATTAGACCACCCACGACTTGGAGTTGGGTGCCGTTGTATTCGCACTAAAACTGTGGAGGCATTATTTATATGGAATCAAGTGTGTGATCTATTCTGATCACAAGAGCCTCCAACATCTGTTTAATCAGAAGGAATTAAACATGAGGCAACGCCGTTGGATGGAAACTTTAAATGATTATGATTGTGAAATCAGATACCATCCCGGCAAGGCGAATGTAGTCGCCGATACCTTGAGTCGAAAGGAGAGGGTGAAACCCATCCGAATCAATGCCAAGCGCATGGAGATAAAGAATAATTTGATTGAAAGGTTGTTAGCTGCATAGAAGGAAGCTGTGTTAGAAGCTAACTATCCTAATGAAAAGTTAGGAGTAACTGAGGAGCAGTTAACTCTTAGCAAGGACGGAATTCTAAGATTAAATGGACGAATATAGGTTCCAATTTATGGAGGACTTCGAGATGTCATCCTCCAGGAAGCCCATAGTTCCAAATACTCCGTTCATCCTGGAGCTGATAAGATGTACCAGGATCTAAAGGCAAATTATTGGTGGATAGGCTTGAAGAAGTCTGTAGCCACTCACATAGCTAAATGCTTGACATGTGCGCAAGTCAAAGCCGAGCATCAAAAACCGTCAGGTTTGCTACAACAGCCTGAACTTCCTACGTGGAAGTGGGAAATGGTAACTATGGATTTTATTACCAAGTTACCCAAGACAAGGAAAGGAAATGATACAATATGGGTTATAGTTGACAGACTGACTAAGTCAGCACATTTCTTACCCATCAAGGAGACTTATAGCTCCGATATGTTAGCCCAGTTATACGTTGATAAGATTGTAGCCTTACATGGTATACCTGTGTCTATTATCTCTTACAGGGATACTAGATACACGTCACATTTTTGGAAGAGTTTCCAGCAATCTTTGGGCACACGTTTGAATTTTAGTACGGCTTATCATCCTCAGACTGACGGTCAGAGTGAGAGTACTATTCAAACGTTGGAAGACATGCTACGTGCATGTGCAATCGATTTGGGTGGTAGTTGGGACAAGAACCTACCATTAATCGAATTCTCCTACAACAATAGCTACCATACCAGCATTAAGGTTGCGCCCTTCGAGGCATTATACGGTAGAAAGTGTAGATCGCCCGTTTGTTGGGCGGAAGTTGGAGATGTCCAATTATCAGGACCAGAGATAGTGTTCGAGACGACGGACAAGATTGTCCAGATTCGTGACCGTCTCAAAGCTGCTCGAAATAGGCAGAAGAGCTACGCTGATCCAAAGCGTAAAGCTTTTAACTTCGAGGTAGGTGACAAAGTCCTACTTAAAGTATCACCCTGGAAGGGAGTGATGCGATTTGATAAGAAAGGCAAGCTAAGCCCGAGATACATAGGACCTTTCGAGATTATTGAACGTGTCGGGTCAGTTGCCTATAAGTTAAACTTACCGGAAGAGCTCAGTGGAATTCACAACGTGTTCCACATCTGCAATCTGAAGAAGTGCTTCGCTGACGAATCACTGGTTATACCACATACAGATGTGCATATAGATGAGAGCTTAAAATTGTGGAAAAACCTTTGCCGATTGAAGATCGACAGGTAAAGAAGCTTCGAAGGAAGCATGTACCTATTGTAAAGGTCAAATGGGATGCCCGTAGAGGTCCCGAATACACGTGGGAAGTTGAATCCACGATGAAAGGAAAGTACCCTTATTTATTTCAGTAAATCTCAGGTCGAGATTTATTTTAAGGGGGTGAGGATGTAACACCTCGAAAAATTCACGTCCTATAATGTGTAGACACGTGTCAAATGTTTAAACGTGTGAAAGAAATATTATAGAAGGACTAAAGTTGAAAATCATGGAAAGTATGTGGATATACGTATTCTAAATGTCAACAGTGAATAAATATATTGTATATTAACCCTACAAGATGCTCATACCTTCAAACGAATAAATCATGGATCATACGGAGCTAAAAGTGCGAGATTACAAACTACAGGGGCTAAATGTGTCAACATGTTTAAGTTATACCTCTGAGTGACCTTTTGACAAACCCGGAGCTTTGTAATGGTTAATTATGCTCACTAGAATGCACGATTTCAATTTCATAAAGTTTCGTTATCGTATGAGAAAGTTATGATCAAATTCGTGTGCGAAGGGTTAAAGCGTAAACGTCGAAAGTTAGGACTTTTCGGGTAACAATAAAGTTAACCGGGGACTTAACGAAGTGGGTATATGTTTTAAAGCCCTTATAGATCAATTATGAGGGTTCATAATGCAAGAAACAAGTGCCTAATCGAATTTTGAAGAGCCAAGGATCAAATCGCAAAAATCAAAAGTTCTGATCAGAGAAGGCCTAGCGCGACGCGAGGGGGGGTAGCGTCACGCGAGGGGTCCCCAGCTCCGAATTCTTTGGGCTGTTGTCTGCCATTGCCTTCATGCGCGCCTTTAACCGATTTTCACATCTTGTGCGACCCCTAGGCACCCCCTAAACACTTAGGGACATGTGTTAATCAATTGTGGTGGGTTGTAGACTCATGTGTCAAAGATTTGTGGTGATTAAAGTGCTATATAAAGCCCTTGAGTTGCAACAAGTCTTTAGACCATCATTCTTGCTCATCTGATCATTTCTGGAGATCAAGGCTGCTCTCAAGTGTTCACATTTCGTGCATAGGACCTTTGTAAGTTGGCTTAACCTTCTTTAATTGAGTTTAGCTTAGTTGTTTAGCTAAAAGTCAAACCGTCGTAATTACTGTTTGACTTCGAGATTAATTAATAATGGCTCAGTCAAATCTCGAATTAAAAGTAGTTATAAATTGGTAATTATGTGGGTAATAAACCCTTAAAAGGGTTCCCCCTGATTACCACTCTAACCAGGTCAAAAGTCGGGTCAAACTTGCTAAGAAAAAGTCAACAGGATACTTAAATTACAATTTATGCATAATTAGCAATGTAGATCATATACAACCTGTTTGATCATTGTTATAACTTAGTAATTAGTGTAAGAACATGTCTAAACATGTTCAACCCGACAATTTCCTGTTTAGACCCGGTTCGGAACCGAAAGTCGCATAGTTTGACTTATACTTTGACTTTCAGTTCTGACCCGTTTTGGTATGATTTAGAAATACATAAGAGCTTCATTTGGACCAGGTTACATGCTAGTATAACCCTCTGTGATTATACACCTCGGATCATTAGTTATCCAATTAATACGCATGATTCCGTTAATTGCTCATATGTTGACCATTATGCCCTTTTCACCTTAAAACATGATTTATGAAAAGGTAAAAGTGTAGAAACCTTAAATACTGATATATAAACTTGGATACAAAATTTGACATCAGTTTGAGGTGTAGGTTAAGAGTTATGCTCGTTAGCGTAAAATTAAAGCTTTATGTTAATAAAACGGCGTAATTAGCGTATAGCCTAGTTAAGCCTACTTTTTGATACCAAACTTATTACCCACTGATGTAATATATTATTTTTGGATTTTTAAAGATTTTTATTAAATTTTAGGCTGAGCATAACTTATAGACGTAGGCTTAATCCGGTAATTGTCGGTTTTGCCCTTACGGGCTATAAAATGAGTTTTACATATCTAAACGACTCCAAACCTTTTGCTACTGATCACATATGATAAATAAATTATTTTAAGCCTTCTGGAAATATAAAAATATCAGATTTATGTATCAAACCCGGAAATGACCTCTAATCGTCTTTTTAAGCGTTTTTAACGCATAATATGTACTCAAAACAATTTCAAACATACAAGGGTTGATACCTACTGATATTTGAGTCAAATTATAATGTTTTAACAGTAAGCAAAGGTTGATAAACTCATACTTCAGTTTTGAGCTTTTCGGCTTATGTGAAATTACCAAAATACCCCTACGGGGCATAGTTTGGTTATAATTGATAAATTTCACATATATACTTTAACCTACTGATATAACTTATCAAATTGAGTATATTTGCTGATTACATCAGGCCTGTAACTCAGGTTGACACTTAAACTCTTTTACAACCTTTAAAATGACCAAACTACCCCTACGGGGCATAGTTTGCGATTAAATTCATTTCGGGCATAATAAAAGACATCTTACTGATGTCACAACATATATGAAGCATATTAACTTAGGAAACCTGTAAATAGCTCTCATGATTACCCGTTACGCTTATTACGCGTTCAGTTCGGTTTATGTAACTAGTTTACATAAACTAGCCTAAACGGGTCAAACCTTATCGGTTTTATCTCAAAATCCAGAGTGTGTATGAAATACCCATATTAAACAAGTCTCCAAACTTGTTGGGTATAAATCACATTCTATCCGGTCTTCGCTTAATAGTGCGTACGAACCGTATCATTGAAACTAACCGGTCTAAGCTAAGGCTTAATTAAAGACCCGTTAGAAATCTAATAGGTTATTATAAACCTTCATTCCAGATTAGGAGCCCAGTAAAAGTACTTGCATTTGCTGTATTTGATTGATACTTTGCTCAGGTAAATACTCTTAACTTATTTTCCCTATACGGGCTTGGGATACGGTACTATAAAAGTACCGCTTGGTCGGGTATGTAGTCATTTAAATCGGATTGTGATTAATGTATTTACATAACCCGCTTTATTCTGTATTATTTGATGTATGGCCCTTGGGGGTTAAATGACCATGTCCCGGATATCCTTGGCATCATTTTACGAAATGGCCACGACCTAAGCACGGGGTGTAGGCGTACACCTGACAGATGCATTATGTAAAAACTGGTAATCCACTAAAGGAATCAACCTTGTGGGCACTATACATGTGGCGTGTCAGTTAACTTAAACTGGCTCTTCTAACCGGTGCTAATGGACGGCAAATAAGTAAATCTGTATACAAGATTATATACAAATATTTGTCCCAAGTTATAAAGATATTTTGTGCCGGAGTGCATTCAAATCAATTTACAAACTCTTTTCAAAACGAGTTAGTTGAGTTGTATTTACCAGTGTAAACTGACGTATTTTCCAAAAAGGTTAAGTGCAGGTGCTAGACGAAATAGGCTGGCTACTCCAGGCATCATTACTCAAGTCTCGCAAGCTCTAGATGTCAAAGTCTGTTGAACTATTGTTTCTATTTTATTTTCGATCCGTCTGTGGATAAACAATCAACTATTGTGATACTTGATATTACAACATTATATTCGGTTGAATTATATCGTACAATTTGCTTCCGCTGTGCATTTATATAATTGTGTTGTTTGACTATTATGTTGCCAACCACGTCACGATACTCCCCACCGGGCCCACCGGTGACACGTGGAAAGTCGGGGTGTGACAGAAATCATATACATTATTCCTTGTTTTCTTGAATAACTGGCCACTTTCATTACTGAAATGAATTTCATTGGCTTACGTGGCTTATCTCCTGTAATCATTACTACTTCTCCTGTAGGTGTATGAATTTCTATGGAATTCTTATCACATAGTATTCGAGCATGGTTGGCTACTAACCAATCCATTCCTAATACAATATCGAATCCGGCTAAATTCATAGGTAACAGGTTTGCAGAAAATTTATGGCCTACGAGTTCTATCTTTCCTTTTTGCAAAACCTTATCTATGTGAACAGAATTACCATCCGCGGTTTCTACCGTAAAAATTCGTCTAAGTTTGGTTAAGGGTAGGTTAAGAGCTTGGCAGAATGAAATATTTATAAAACTTTGGTTTGCACCAGAGTCAAATAATACTTTTGCATAAACGTCGTGAACTAGGAACGTACCAACTATTACATCTGGGATTAGCTCTGCTTCCTGGGTAGTCAACTGGAAGGCTCTTGCGTTTTTCTTGGTAGTTCCTTCTGCAGGTTTGGCTTTGTTGTCAGCTGGTTTGACCAGTTTAGGGCAGTCTGGTCTAATATGTCCAGCTTCTCCACACTTGAAGCAAATTGTGGATTTCTTCCTTCTGCAGTCTTCTTCTTGATGCCCCGGAATTTTGCAGAAATTGCAATACCCTTTGCATCTTCCAAAATGCTTTCTTTTACAGGTACTGTAAAATGGAGCAGTGGAGCATTGGCCGGTTCCCTTTTTCTTGAAATTACTACTATTACCCACACGGAATCCTGGGGTAATCTTTTGGGCCACTTCCTTCTTTCTATTTTCTTCTCACGTATGCACCAGTCCATCTGTCAAAGTGTTGGCTAATTCCACTGCATCGTCAATTGTGCGAGGTCTCGCAGCTTTAACGATATCACGGATTTCGCCAATTAAACCCCAAATATAGCGAGAAATAAGTACCGGTTCTGGCGAAGCCAGGGTTGGTACAACTCTAGCATACTCGAAGAATGTCGAAGTATATCCTCAACAACCTACATCCACCATCCAGTGGTTCAGGAACTTATTTGTCATTTGTTCCTTTTCATATTCGGGACAAAATTTTCTTTCTACTAGACCCTTAAATTCTTCCCATTTCATGGCATACGCCACATCACTTCCCTTATCTTGTAGTACGGTGTTCCACCATTTGAGTGCCCCTACTTTAAAAAGATGCGACGCGTACATGACCTTGTCTTCCTCGGCACATGGGGCGTGTTCAGCGGGCACGGCCTGTGCTGGGTTCTGCAGAAGCTGAAAAACTAAGAAAAAATCCTAAAAAAATTGAAAAATAAGAAAAAACGATTAGGCCGTTGATTCCTAACTTTCTTAAAATCCTTGTGTCCCCGGCAGCGGCGCCAAAAACTTGATGCGTGTGAAGTGTTATATATATTAGGTGTATATTTTAAGCCCCTTTAACACTTATTTTTAGCCAAGTTTTAAATTTATAAAACAAGATATTTACTAACACTAGACACACATATGGGCAAGTGCACCCATCGTGAGCGTAGTATAGTGTTGGTAAGATACCGAGGTCGTCCAAGGACACAAGAGATTTTAGTACCGGTTTATCCTCAACGTCTAATCAAATCAAAAAGTTTAGAAAAATGTTTTAAGCAAAGAAAAATAAAAACTAACTAAAATGCTGAAAAAAAAATAAAAAGAAAAAAAAATAGATAGACAAGATGAATCACTTGGTTCCGACTCGTATCTAGTGTGTAATCTTTGATTATTTCCGCACTTTTGCACATAATTAAGAGATTATCTTAGTTATTGTAGTAGGCCCCTCTTTTGAAGGTGACGTTACCCTCACCCCAGTAGTTTGAGTCAGCAAGGATACAATCCTAAAAGGGTGGATTATTGGAAGATAATTAATTAAGTTATTAATGCAAATTATGGTAGGCCCCTCTTTTGGAGGTGACGTTACCCTCGACTAAGTAGTCTGAGTCGGTAGGGATACAGTCCTAAATAGCCGGGTTATAGTATTAATAGTAGTTAACTTATGAGGGGATCAAAGAGTTTGGACCCCCGCCATCCAATACCGTTAAGTATTGAAGGAGGTCCTACTAAATTTGACCCAGGTCCATTGCAGGACCTCTAAACGCTGAACAATGGCAAGACCTTTACCAAACCGTTCCCTTAACCCCCGACCAGGTAGCCAACATACCTCCATATAGACCGTGGAGATATGAATGGTGAAAATCTTTTATTTTATATAGACAGTAAAATAATGCCAAGACACCACGGACAAACGATAAGGAAAGATCACCTTCAACATAAGCAACTAGTTATTAAAGTCATTAATACAAAACCAAGTAAAAAGTGCAAAAGATTAGAAATAAAAAGTATTACACTAGACACTTTGTCTTCACCAAGTGATGTAAGAGACATAGGCAAACATGGCCTTGATTGTCAAGAACTCTTACGATCAATCTTGGATCCCGAGACGACTCACACACTCTACGATGGACAATGGATGATGGTGGTGGATGATGGTGTTATGGTGGTGGTGGGTGGTGGGTGAAGTGTGAGAGAGGTGGTGTGCCAAGGGATGGTTTGAGCTTGAGCTAAGCACTTCTATTTATAGGCTGAACAGAAGCTCGGGCACGGCCCCATGTCCACATCCTTTTCTTTCTTCATTTAATGCAGTTTTGTCTTTTTAGTTGACCACGCCCCCGTGTCCGCTGAGCACGACCCCGTGGTGCAGAAGAATCTTTGTACTATGCAGATTTGCTGGATTGTGCGAATCTTATAGTTGACCACGGCCCCGTGTCCGCTGAGCACGGCCCCGTGGTGGGCAATAGAAGCTTCTACCACTTTGTCTTTTCTGCTGACACTTGGGTACGCCCCCGTGCTGGCTGAGCACGGGGCGTGTTCTGGCTTCTGATTTCTTGTTTTGCTTGGGAAGATGCAGTCGTGGGGTCGGGCATGTCACGTCTTGTTCCTTTTCTTGTATTTATGTTAGATTTTGATGTCTTTTTGCTTCTTTTGTTAATTTGAGCTCATTTAATCCTGAAAATACAAAAGGAAGACAAAAGCACACTTTTTCCAACATTAGTACTAAAAAAGGGTTAGTTTTATGCCACAATTGATGAAATTTATATGTTGCAGTTTGAACACATCAAATACCCCCACACTTGAATCTTTGCTTGTCCTCAAGCAAAACTCTTTAATATGTGGCTATTACACTCCCAAATGGAATGGGTAGAGAAGAAGGTTTTTGGGCTTGTCGTAGAGTGTCGGGATTTCCAAGATTCTTTATTTAATTTTATTTTTATTTATTTACAATCCTATTCGTCATGATTTATTTAAAACTTTTCATAAGATAAATTACTTATTAGGGCATAACATGCCTCTTTAAAATTCTATTTATATACAAGTTCACATACCTCACGGGGATCACTCAACACTCGGCCGAAAATTTATTTTTGTGGATCACTCGAGAGCGGCATGGAACTTACTCCTACCATAGGCTTGCCAAGCAATCAATCCTCCTCCTTTTTAACTTATATACCTTTGTAAATATCAAGAGGACTTTGTGGGTGAAGGGTTAGGCTTGGGTTAAAGGTAGGTGGTTGGGTTGGTGGTTAGTGGTTAGTAGAAAAAAAGGCGAAAAGCGTAACAAGTTTCGGTTTTCGTAAGACTTTCTATTTTTGTAACTTTTATTTTGATGAAGCTATTTATTCAAACAAAGTTATTTTTGATGAACTTGTTTGTTTATTTTCTTTTGCTTCATCATCAACACAATTTTTTTTTTTTTTTTTGAAAAGTCATACGAAAAATCGAACTTGTTACTAAAACAAAGGGGTAAAAATGAAAAAGGTTTTGGTGGGTAAAAAGGGTGTTTGGTTTAGGTTATGAAATGAAAAGGTTTAGGCTCAAAGGGGCTAACTAGGGGGATTTTGGGTAGGTGGTAAAAAAAATAATAATGGTGTAGAAATAAAAAGGGTTAGTCCTAATGCCTCCATCATTTACTTACTCGGGTTTAAGTTGGTAAGGACCGGGAATGTATCGTCATGGCAAGTTCTAGAGTCGTAAGAACCAAGCGGCTATTCACACAAGAAATGAAAATGAGCATTTAGTCAAATGATATGTAAGTGTTTGCTCAATAAAGGCTCAAAACTCACTTTTGTGGGAATGGGTTTTTATGTGATCAAGTATATATAATTAAATTTTAACTAAGCTTGTCATGCCTTTTCATAATTTTCTTATGTTGGTTCTTTTTATCACGACGCTATCGGTTGTAAATTCGTAAAAATATAACCTTTTTGAGAACTTGAATTTCCCGAGTTAAACCTAGACAAGTAAAAAAATTGAAAATTTTTTTGAAAAAAAAAATTTGGGGTGATTAGCGGTTCCAATAGAGTTTTGTGTAAGGCTTGTATTTAGGACTTGCAAGATTCAAGGTTTTAGCATCCCCCCCACACTTAAATTACACATTGTCCTCAATGTGTCCCAAAAATAAGTTTTTAGGTTGATTGAATGTGTGAAAGGTGTGAAAAAGCAAAAAAAATTTGTGTTACTGGGCGCTGAACACGGCCCCGTGTTGTCCGGGCACGGCCCCGTGTTCAAGTGCCAGTAACAAAATTAAAACAAGAGAAACAGAAGTCTGGACACGGGGGCGTGTTGGGTGAACACGGCCCGTGTCCAGTTACCTGAACTGGGTCTTTTTCTGCAAACTGTGCAGCACGGGGCCGTGTTGGGTGGACACGGCCCGTGCCGAGCTTACTGTAAACGAAGAAATTTGTCGGACGGTTCTGTTTTCCTGCATGGAGTGCTGGTTCAAGTTTCCCTTGCATCCTTTGCCATCTCAAGTGTGTTTTATTCCATTCAACACCATTCAAACACCAAATTAACTAAAACCATCATTCATTAATCATAGAGAGAATTACATAATAGTCCTAAAAATGAAAAATAAAGCAGAAAATAAAAGTTAAAAGTCCTAATATTAAATAGGTCAAGTGATCCGTAAAATCTTCCTAAGGAGTTCTACTTCTACAATAAGAACCAAAATTCCGGAAATAGATTTCGGTCTAAAAGCCTTGTAGAACTCCAAGCCAAACGGTGTTCCTTAGATGTTGCTAGAGCCATTCTTCTATCTCCCTTGGGAGAAGGGAGGCGGCTTCATGTTCCTCGACATCTTGAGGAGGAGGAGCGACACCAATTGGAACCCCTTGTAGGATGTCTCGAGGAGGTTCCTGATGTAGGGCGTACCATTCGGCTGGAATGATGACTTCCGGCACTACATTCCATGCCCTTTGGGTGATAATCGGTACCAAAGGAGGAGAGGCGAGAATGTTCAACCTTTGGTGCAAAAGGTTGACTTCCCGGAGACATCCTTCTAGTCCCACCGTCAAATGATTAATGCGGTCGACCAATGCCTCCTCCACACTTGTTACTTCATCAAGAGCTTCTCTTAAGGCGTAAACATAGTTTACAAGAGAATCCTCAACCGTAGATGATCTTCTCCCCTGCAGGCTGTTTCTGGAATGCGACGAAGAGTTTCCGCTTGTTCTGCTTTCCATTCTGAGAAAACATGCCGAAAAGAGTTCAATTTTACGGGTCCAGTACTTCGGACACGGCCCCGTGTTCAGTGAACACGGCCCCGTGTTCAGATATCTGCCGGATTTATGGACAAGGAATCTTGGGGTTTCAAATTGTTTTTATGATTTTTGAAGCATTTTTGAACTTAAACAACTTAAAACATTGTTATTGAACTTATTTTTATCAAGATTCCATGAACAAACATCTCAATAAGGCTTGAAACTATAGAAGGTTCAAGCTTTAATGGAAGTATGAAGAAAATTGAAGAAGATGAAAGTGGATAAAAGAGGAAAGGACAAGAAGATAGTTGAGAAACTTCTTTTAGAAAATACCTAGGATGGTATGTGAGAATATTCCTCAAATCTCTGTCCCTGGAATGGTTCAAATGTGCAGGATTCTTGGCTGCATTTATAGAAAACGACAGTCCATTGCGCACGGCCCCGTGTCGGCTGGACACGGCCCCGTGTGCAGATGGAATCCTGACACATTTTTGTCCGCATTCTGACAAAATCAGAAGGGAATCTTTTGGGTGGACACGGGGGCGTGCTGACCTGGACACGGCCCCGTGTCTAGAAGCTGTCTTAAGGAATTCTTCAAATTTCAAGGAACTTTCCCGGATCGGGTGGTTCCTTACTAGATGGAACAACCCCAAAGTGCCTAAGATACCTTAATTGATCTAGATTAAGACGAGAACGCAAGAGGTTGTCAGTGAGGGTGATTCCTATGCTATATGTAGGTGGACAAGTCCAACCCTTTCCCGGGCTCTCGTTAAAGAAGGTGTATGTCGAATCGCTCAGGTCTATGTATGCATCGAACGAAGTCGATGGGGGAGTCCTTCACGGCACAATCGACACAGGTACGACTATCGCTCAAGTCCTCACTAGAGTTAGAAGTATCATTAGAAACAATGAAGTTGTTTGAATGCGTTTCCAACCTTTCTTCTTGGTTATCGTCTTGGAAAAGATTATTGAAGTCTTCCCTAAGTTCTTTTAACCAATTAATAATTAGATCTTCTAGTTGAAATAATTCATCGAGAAGCATTTCTCCTAGAATATCTGGTTGGGCGCATTCGAGGGAGAGATAGGGATTATTTTTACTTTCGCCCCTCTTAAGGATACTAGGAAATGATGGGTCTATATAGTGGGGTTTATAATTTAGAAAAAAGCATTCTAATTCTTTATGGTTACCACCACATAATTGACACCAGATAGTACCATAAGGGTGCCGAAAGTAAAAAGTATCAGTATCACTCATGTTTGTGTCAGAAATTACCAACCGTTGGGATCTTACGGTTCTGTTTTCAGTAACTGAAACTTGGGCACGGGGGCGTGTTTAGTGGGCACGGCCCCGTGTTCAGCTTACTGTCTGACTTAAAACAAGATTGCATGTTCCAATGATTGGGCACGGGGCGTGTTCAGCGGGCACGGCCCGTGCTGGGTTCTGCAGAAGCTGAAAAACTAAAAAAAAAATCCTAAAAAAAATTGAAAAATAAGAAAAAACGATTAGGCCGTTGATTCCTAACTTTCTTAAAATTCTTGTGTCCCCGGCAGCGGCGCCAAAAACTTGATGCGTGTGAAGTGTTATATATATTAGGTGTATATTTTAAGCCCCTTTAACACTTATTTTTAGCCAAGTTTTAAATTTATAAAACACGATATTTACTAACACTAGACACACATATGGGCAAGTGCACCCATCGTGAGCGTAGTATAGTGTTGGTAAGATACCGAGGTCGTCCAAGGACACAAGAGCTTTTAGTACCGGTTTATCCTCAACGTCTAATCAAATCAAAAAGTTTAGAAAAATGTTTTAAGCTAAGAAAAATAAAAACTAACTAAAATGCTGAAAAATAAAATAAAAAGAAAAAAACAGATAGACAAGATGAATCACTTGGTTCCGACTCGTATCTAGTGTAACCTTTGATTATTTCCGCACTTTTGCACATAATTAAGAGATTATCTTAGTTATTGTAGTAGGACCCTCTTTTGAAGGTGACGTTACCCTTACCCCAGTAGTTTGAGTCAGCAAGGATACAATCCTAAAAGGGTGGATTATTGGAAGATAATTAATTAAGTTGTTAATGCAAATTATGGTAGGCCCCTCTTTTGGAGGTGACGTTACCCTCGACTAAGTAGTCTGAGTCAGCAGGGATACAGTCCTAAATAGCCGGGTTATAGTATTAATAGTAGTTAACTTATGAGGGGATCAAAGAGTTTGGACCCCCACCATCCAATACCGTTAAGTATTGAAGGAGGTCCTACTAAATTTGACCCAGGTCCATTGCAGGACCTCTAAACGCTGAACAATGGCAAGACCTTTACCAAACCGTTCCCTTAACCCCCGACCAGGTAGCCAACATACCTCCATATAGACCGTGGAGATATGAATGGTGAAAATCTTTTATTTTATATAGACAGTAAAATAATGCCAAGACACCACGGACAAACGATAAGGAAAGATCACCTTCAACATAAGCAACTAGTTATTAAAGTCATTAATACAAAACCAAGTAAAAAGTGCAAAAGATTAGAAATAAAAAGTATTACACTAGACACTTTGTCTTCACCAAGTGATGTAAGAGACTTAGGAAAACATGGCCTTGATTGTCAAGAACTCTTACGATCAATCTTGGATCCCGAGACGACTCACACACTCTACGATGGACAATGGATGATGGTGGTGGATGATGGTGTTATGGTGGTGGTGGGTGGTGGGTGAAGTGTGAGAGAGGTGGTGTGCCAAGGGATGGTTTGAGCTTAAGCTAAGCACTTCTATTTATAGGCTGAACAGAAGCTCGGGCACGGCCCCGTGTCCACATCCTTCTCTTCCTTCATTTAATGCAGTTTTGTCTTTTTAGTTGACCACGCCCCCGTGTCCGCTGAGCACGACCCCGTGGTGCAGAAGAATCTTTGTACTATGCAGATTTACTGGATTGTGCGAATCTTATAGTTGACCACGGCCCCGTGTCCGCTGAGCACAGCCCCGTGGTGGGCAATAGAAGCTTTTACCACTTTGTCTTTTCTGCTGACACTTGGGCACGCCCCCGTGCTGGCTGAGCACGGGGCGTGTTCAGGCTTCTGATCTCTTGTTTTGCTTGGGAAGATGTTGTCGTGGGGTCGGGCATGTCATGTCTTGTTCCTTTTCTTGTATTTATGTTAGATTTTCATGTCTTTTTGCTTCTTTTGTTAATTTGAGCTCATTTAATCCTGAAAATACAAAAGAAAGACAAAAGCACACTTTTTCCAACATTAGTAATAAAAGGGGTTAGTTTTATGCCACAATTGATGAAATTTATATGTTGTATTTTGAACACATCAACACACCAGTTATTTTACAAAAGTTTTATTTTAAGTTATTTTATATGATTATATTTTTATTATTTTATTATTATTCTATTTATTATTAAACACATAACACATAACCACATACGATCCTTGTTGGCTGGCACTTCAGAAACGACGTTCCCTCTCGTCGTATTTCCAAGATATCCTCTCCCCCACTTCCCGAATTCTATTTCCTGCATCCACCAGCTCCTCGCTATAGTGGTGGAGTTCAGCCAAGTTCTCGGTGCTCATCGGTGGGTTTGGTGCAGGCTCTGGGTCAAACTGGGGGAAAAAGGTATTAGGGTTATTCAAGAGGTTCTGAAATTGCCAATCACTAGTCCACCATTCTTCCAGCTCTCCGGGTAGAAGTTGGTGGTTGACAATGGGATCTGGGATAGCAGGTTCCAAATTAACTGGAAGTTGTGATTCAATTGGGTAATTGAAGAGATCTTCATTGGCAGGTCCAATGAGATCACAATTTGCCAATTTACGATCAAACTCTTCCCACGGTGGCATTTTCTGGGCTTGCCCTGAACTTTCCCCGATCTCCTTTCGTTTGCCTTTATCCCTGGGATCCTCAATCTTTTTAACCCTCTGTGCGGCTGGCTTCTTCCTCCGGCTGCGTCTCCAGCCTACGATCCTCCTTCTTTTCTTCGTCTTGGGTTTCTCTTGGGCTTGAGCCTGGAACTCCATAGGTTCTTCAGTGTCGGCCAGATAATCGAAAAAGTCTCTGGAAACTTCTACGTCAGCAGGATAGATAGTGAGATTCTGAAGAGCTTCAGACAACTCATTCATGTTGTTTAGCAGATATAGAGGAAACACAAAATCCTAATTAGAAAGTTATATATTGCCAATTAAATTTCACAGCATCATAGAGTGGCAATTTGAGAAATTAAGTATTTCTAAATACTTAATTGGCATAAATCAGTGGCTCTGATACCACATTTTTCTGTCACGGCCCGCGTCCCAGTGTGACTCGGTCCAGGAGCCGCGGGACAGAAACCCGTGGTATTTATTATTTGAGTTGACATCGGAAGTTTAACATGATCTTTTAAAACTTAAAACTGCCCAATTATTTTATTTCATAATTTGGGACAAAACCCCGTAATTTACAATAGAGGAATTTCACGAGGAAATTCCCTGTTTTACAAAACATGTTTATTTATTTAACTGAGCCACCACTTCAAGCTTTATTAGTGCTCCGTAGCACTTTTTCTTGATTCACAGTAGGTCACCTGAAACATGTTTAAAAATATTTTATCAGCGGGGAAATACTGGCGAGTCACTCGATTTCAATAAAATGACACATAGTTATAAATTACAGCATAAGAGCGATTACAATGGCTACTATCTTATTTTTATCTGGCGCCGTGTCACACCCTGATGACGATGGTCATACCACTATTGGGTCCTTTCACCCAAGTAGTGATGATTATCACTGTTAGGTTGATGAACCTAACCGTGAGAAATTAGTAATGTGCACAATACCCCACTTGCCAGTGATTCAAGATAACCAAGACTTAATCCCTGTAATTATAACTTTTGAAAATAAATGGAGTATTGTAAAACATTGTTGATAAAAAGAGAATGACTCACATTGCAAGTTTAGACGGGCAGAGTTTAGCCTACTGATTTAGCCATGTAACCTAATTTAAACAGCAATGCATACGAAACTAGGTCAGAAACTTAATACAACATTTACGATAAATTTCACGAGATCAAAACCCTCACGACGAATGACAAAATATAGCCCTGATTTGGGCAGCACTTAAACATCCATCGGATCGGTTTCAATCAATCGGACATTATATCGTAGCAGTGATCGAGTTAATACTATGTAGTCGTAGCAGCGTTTCACTACTTGGAAATTCGAATTTGAGCCGTATACTTCGTTTTTTGATCAAAACTTTCGAACACAGATGACAGCCCATGCCCTGCTCAATTTATAGCAACTTTTTGAGTTTTACGTGGCCCGCGTAAACCTTAACATAGGTCTTACGCGGCCCGCGAGAGCCACCTAGTCTACAACTAGGGCTTCCGTGTCACAGGTAGGTCCGCCACGTGTGCAACATGTGGCCCGGAATGCTTATCCGGTCAACTTCACTTTGACGTGGCCCGCGTAAGCCTAAGCTTATGTCTTACGCGACCCGCGTGAAAACCAAAAATCTTGTTTTCTTGGTTTTTCATGCACATTAGGGTTTCAGGGGTCCGGGTTTTCACTTACGGGTCGTTTAGGGACATTTTTGCAGGTCCTTACATCCTCCCCACCTTATTTAAAATCTCTTCCTCGAGATTTATTGAAATAAGTGAGGATGCTTTCACTTCATCTCCGATTCCAACTCCCAGGTGTATTCGGGTCCTCTTTTTTAATCCCACTTGACCTTGACCAGTACCAATATTTTGTGTTTGAGAAACTTAATCTTTCTATCTTCTATTTGAAGCTGTTTTTCCACAAACTTCAACTTTTCATTCACCTCTATGTCTTGAAAAGGGACTACTAGTGATGCGTCAGATAGACATTTCTTAAGGTTAGATACATGAAATACATCATGTACTCCAGCTAGCTCATCTGGTAATTGCAAGCGATAGGCGACCGGTCCTATTCGTTGGGTTACTGGGAATGATCCTATGAATATTGGACTCAGTTTCCCTTTCTTACCAAACCGAACTACTCCTTTCCAAGGAGTGACTTTCAAGAGTACCTTGTCTCCAACTTGAAATTCTAGTGGCTTGCGTCGATTGTCTGCATAACTCTTCTGGCGATCTCGAGCCGTTTTCAGTCTTTCCTTGATTTGGGTGATCTTGTCTGTGGTTTCTTGTACGATCTCGGGACCTGATAATTGGCTTTCTCCTATTTCTGCCCAACACACTGGAGTTCTACACTTTCGTCCATACAGTGCTTCAAATGGGGCAGCCTCGATGCTTGCATGATAACTATTGTTATAGGAGAACTCAATTAGAAGTAGGTGGTCATCCCAGTTTCCACCAAAATATATAACACATGCCCTAAGCATGTCTTCCAGGGTTTGGATCGTCCTTTCACTTTGTCCTTCTGTTTGGGGATGATAAGCCGTACTTAAATTTAATCGTGTCCCCAGGGCTTCTTGGAAACTTGTCCAGAAATGTGAAGTGAAGCGACTATCTCTATCTGATACAATGGAGAGTGGGACTCCATGTAGTGATACTACTTCGTCTACGTACAACTTTGCTAACCTTTCCATGCTAATGGTTTCTTTCATGGGTAGGAAATGAGCGGATTTGGTTAATCAATCCACAATTACCCAAATCGCGTCGTTACCTTTTCTGGTTTTGGGTAACTTAGAAAATGTTGCTACGATTCAATGTCCGATCGATTGAAATCAATCCAATGGGTGTTTAAGTGCTGCCCATGTTAAGAATAATACCCCTATAACCTAGCTAGACTAAAATAATTTACGAATGCATGATCACTAGTATATCTCGAATTTCAGTTGTAATTTGTAATAGATATATATAAAAATCGCAAATATTTCGTTTTAATCAATCTATTTGTATTAGATATTTGTAATTAATTTTTTTTCTGATTGCCATTCTGTGATTATGTGGAAATTCAAGTTACAAAATTTTAACCTAGAATTTTGTGTGTTTCTTCATATCTGCTAAATAGCATGAATGAATTGTCTGAAGCTCTTCAGAATCTCAATCTCTATTCTGTTAATGTGGAAGTTACCAGAGACTTTACCGGTTACTGTGCCGATATGGATGAACCTATGGAATTTCAAGCCCAACCTCCGGAGAAACCCAAGCCAAAGAAGAGAAGAAGATTAGTGTGCTGGAGGCGTGTGCGTAGGAAGAAACCAGCGACACGGAAAGTGATAAAGACTGAGCATCCAATGGATAAAGGCAAGGGAATAGAGATTGGAGAAAGTTCCAGGCAAAACCAGGAAATGCCACCCTGGGAGGAGCTGGATCATAAACTGGCACTTAGTGACCTCATCGGACCTGCCGGTGAAAACCTCTTTAATTACCCAGCGGAAGCACAACTTCCAGTTGATCTAGAGCCTGATATCCCAGATCCTATTATCCACTCCCAACCTCTACCAGTAGAACTAGAAGAGTGGTGGGCCACCGACTGGCAGTTTCAGAACCTCCTAAACAACCCTAATACCTTTTCCCCCCAGTTCGACCCTGAGCCTCCACTACACCCACCTATGAGCTCAGAAAATTTGGCTGCACTCCGCCACTATGGCGAGGAGCTGGTGGATGCCAGGAATAGAATCCGAGAAGTAGGGGAAAGAATTTCTTGGAAATACGACGAGAGGGAACGTCGTTTCTGAGATGCCAAACTGATGGGGATGGTATTTCTGTGGTTGTAGGAATATATGTTTAATAATAATATAATAATAAAAATATAATTATGTGAAATAACTAAAAAAATAAAACTCTTGTAAGATAACTTGTGTGTACAGATGCCTATTATAATATATAAAATATCGAACGTCAAAAAATCGACAATTTTGGCTATACGTGTTGACATGATTATGTGCGATTATTTTGTTATGTTTGGTTATTAATTATTTTATGCTAATCACTTATATATATATTAATTACCAGATGGAACACGCTGGTAATGAACCCGTTAACGAAGTTAATCAATCTGAACAAAATCATGAGGATCAATTTCTGAATAGGCAAGATATCGAGAATATCGTTGCTCAGGGAATAGCCAATACTATTCCAGCAATCCTTGCTGCTGCTCGAAATCCAGTTGAACCTCAACAAATTATTCCTAGCAAACGTACACACGGAGATAACTTCAGTAATAGCGTAAATGGAGGAGGTAACATTAATAATAATGATAATGATGTACTGCAAGCCCCAATTCTCAAGAGAATGAAAGCTGCAACGCCTGGTTGCACTTACAAGGAATTCCTTGCCTGTAAACCTGTTGAGTTCGCAGGCTATGAAGGGGCGACTGCGGCGCTGCGTTGGTTGGAGAAAACCGAGGCAGTAATTAAAATAAGTAAATGTGCTGAGGAGGACAAAGTCATGTATGCTTCTCACCTTTTCAAGGAAGAAGCATTAGAATGGTGGAATACGGTGTTACAAGATAAGGGAAGTGACATGGCCTGTGCCATGAGTTGGGAGGAGTTTAAGCGACTGGTGGAAAGAAAATTCTGCCCAGAATATGAAAAAGAGCATATGGCAAACAAATTCCGGAACCACCGAATGGTGAATGTTGATTGCCGAGGGTATACTTCGAAGTTTTTCGAATATGCTCGAATTGTACCTACTCTGGCTTCTCCAGAGCCGGTACTTATTTCCCGTTATATTTGGGGATTGATTGGCGAAATTCGTGATATCGTTAAAGCTGCGAGACCCCGCACTATTGACGATGCTGTGGAATTAGCTAACACCCTAATTGACGGGCTAATACGCACAAGAGAAGAAAACCGAAAAAAGGAAGTGGCCCAAAAGATTACCCAAGGATTCCGTATGGGTAATAGTAGCAACTTCAAGAAAAAGGGAACCAGGCAATCTTCCACTGTTCCATTTTGCAATGCCTACAAAAGAAAGCATTTTGGAAGATGCAAAGGGTATTGCAATTTCTGCAAAATTCCGGGGCATCAAGAAGAAGATTGCAGGAAAAAGAAAGCAACAATCTGCTACAACTTCGGAGAAGCTGGACATTTTAGGCCAGACTGCCCGAAATTGGTCAAACCAGCTGACAACAAGGCCAAACCTGCAGAAGGAACTACTAAGAAAAACGCCAGAGCCTTCCAACTAACTACCCAGGAAGCCGAGCTAATCCCTGATGTGATAGCTGGTACGTTCCAAGTTCATGACATTTATGCAAAAGTATTATTTGACTCTGGTGCAAACCAAAGTTTTATAAATACTTCATTCTGCAAAGATCTTAACATACCTTTAACCAAACTTAGACAAATTTTTACGGTAGAAACGGCAGATGGGAATTCTGTTAACATAGATAAGGTTTTGCGAGGAGAAAAGATAGAACTCTTAGGTCATAAGTTTTCTACAAACCTGTTACCTATGAATTTAGCTGGATTTGATGTTGTATTAGGAATGGATTGGTTAGTAGCCAACCATGCCCGAATTCTTTGTGATAAGATTTCCATAGAAATACATACACCCACAGGAGAATTAGTGGTGATTACAGGAGATAAGCCACGAAAGCCACTGAAATTCATTTCAGTAATGAAGTTGGCCAGTTATTCAAGAAAACAAGAAATGGTATATATGATTTCAGTAATCATTAACACGAAAGGTAAGGAACTGAATGAAATTCCTGTAGTATCAGAATACCCGGATGTATTCCCAGAAGAACTACCGGGATTACCACCCAATAGGGAAGTAGAATTTAGAATTCATCTAATTCCTGGAACTACACCGATAGCCAAGGCACCTTATCGGTTAGCACCCACCGAAATGCTAGAATTGAAAAAGCAGTTAGATGAATTATTAAGCAAAGGATTGATACAACCTAGTTCATCCCCGTGGGGAGCACCAGTGTTGTTTGTGAAAAAGAAAGATGGGTCGATGCGAATGTGTATCGATTATAGGGAATTGAATAAAGTTACAATTAAGAATTGATACCCTTTACCTAGGATTGATGATCTTTTCGATCAACTTTAGGGAGCTAGATATTTTTCTAAGATAGACTTACGCTCCGGATATCATCAGTTGAAGGTACAAGAAGAGGACATACCTAAAACTGCTTTCAGAACTAGGTATGGTCATTACGAGTTTACAGACATGCCCTTTGGACTAACAAATGCTCCTGCAGCATTCATGGACATGATGAATAGGATCTGTAAACCGTATTTGGATAAATTCGTAATTGTCTTCATCGACG
>JARYGA010017011.1:0-33787 GCA_030545235.1 Helianthus tuberosus | reverse complement strand
AATTCTGATGAACAAATCATCAGAAAATCCTTGATGATCAGAATCGTCAGATACTGATTCATCAGATCCATCAGAAATAACCTTTTCTGATAATCCAATTCAGCTCTTGATCAACTTGTGATTCTTTGAAGTAGATGCTATGTATTCCGGTTGTCCCATCTGATCTTCTTTTTCTATTTCTTGATCTTCAGGACTGTGATCTCTTCATAGATCCAGTTGATTGTGTTTTTCTTCAATACTTACAAATAAAGTTTCCTAACAAGGTTGATACTATTGTAAACATCTTATGTTTTGTACATGTACCGAAGTACCGCTTCAAAACGCGGGAAAACCTACATCATAGAATGATAAGAATTTATGCCCCCACGATCCGACACGACCCGACCTGCCCCTGACCGGAAAAAAAAATTAACAATAGACAAACGACTCTTAAAAATTTTCCGCACCCCAAGAAAAATTCATGGGTCCACCACTGTTTGCAGGTTACTCTGTTTTGTAGAATTTTGGATCACATTAGATCTAAATTTTGTCATGAAAATGTTTTAATAGCAAAACTTGAATCTCGGTTACTTGGTTCAACACTACGGTTGATTGGGAAGTTCATTTAATAGCAATTTGTATGGGAGCATGTACGTTGCTTTATTTTTGTTTTTGTTATACATTTTGTTTTGTTTTCTGGTTACTTGATGGAATTCTAGGTTTCTGATTGAGAAATTGCGCACAAAATTTGATCAATTCGAAAATATAACAGTTAATTGGAACCCTAAATTTAGGTGCAACAAAGTGACAAGTTAAAGAAGTTCATGTTTATGTAGGTAACGTGTTTGATTAAATGTTTATTTGGTTTTTGCAGTTGTGTAAGAGTTGAGGGACTGCTGGAACAGCGAGATGGAATTAAATTGTTGGATTGGATGAAGCAGTAACACGGTTAGGTAATTTATTGTCCTTTTATTATGTAAGAATTGCATAAAGTGTTGGATCGTCTATCAGAGATCTGATCTAAAGGGATCTTTGATATATTTCATGGATGAATTAATAAACAAATATGATGGCTATAATCTTGAAATAATTAGAATCTGTTACGTTGATTTAGTTGTTACTAGTGATATGTGTACGGTTCGGGCAATGTGTCGGATGCAGGATGCAGAATCTTGGAGTATTGGTTTCATGTTGACGAAGCAAATGTGTCCGAGGATGATATATCTGATGATGATGGTAAACATTTTCTTTTTTTTTCTTTTATAGAGTAGGCACTTATGATAGGTATCAGTTCTATGCCTATAAGGGCATAAATGATCATTGTATTGTTAACGTATGTTTTCACTTTTTCGTAACACAAATAATTTAACTTTCAGATGATATTGGTGTTGTGGAAGGCCTTACCTTCAGAGACGTCGCACCCTCTGACCAACGCCTTGAGAGCACGCTCTAAAAATTTCTACAATCCAGATTCAATGTACTCTGCTATTTACTCCTTTGGGTGGGTACATAACCTTATACTAGGATATCCAATACGATTACATAAGTTATATCATTTATGAAATAATTTAATTCTTTGAATCGAGTGTGATGTTTTGCACACTAAAAGTACACTTCAGGCTTCTTTTAGACCATTTGACCCGTTTTCTTAAGAATTAATTAAGACATTATTTTTCCTTTTTTTCTATTTGATCCATTAGAGATAAATAAGACTAGGTTCATCTATAAGATTTTAGCTAGGGAGCGATTGCAAAATTTCATGACTAGTGATAGTATTCTAATTTTATGGCCCATCTAATGCATATTTTTGTAGGATTAAGCAAAACAGTATGATAGGACCTGGGTTTTTTTTTTTCTTTTTGGCTGAGCATGCTTATTTGGATTTTGTTGTTCAGGTCAGTTTGTAGAATGGTACATAAGCAGTATGATGCGGGGATATTAATTTGGAGATTATTTTTATCAGTTATTTGAATTATAATTTTGTAATCTTTTTTATTTAGTTTCCTAATATTATGATTCTGAATTATTTAGTTTCCTCACTATATAAGGGGATTTAGGGTTTATTATTTGATCAGTTTTTGAGTTGATTATTATAAAAAGAACGTTGTTCTTGAACCTTTCGGTTCGCTTATCGTCTTTGATTAATCGATTGTTCTTGAGCCATTTGAGTACGCTTCCGATCCGTATCATTTGGTATCGGAGCTTTTGGTTTTCAAATGGCTCAACGTGGAAAAGAAGAAACTTTCATTCGTAGATTCGCCCCCGAAGGCAACGACGAAGTTCCTTTTAGTCCGCGAGGATATGGTGATCATTCTCGTAGATTCGCCGCCCGAGGCAACGAGATTGTGGACCATGAAAACTTTCGTGAATCATGTGATGGTTATCATCCCCGTAGATTCGCCGCCCGAGGCAACGAGGATCCTGACCTTATCTATGATTCTTCTCCCATATTTGATAAGTATGAGGATGATGTGTGGTATGCTTGGGCAACCGGTGGTTCATATCGTTGTGGTTTCGATGAAGTCGTGAGATTGAATGAGAATTCCTTGAGTCCGAAGATCGCATGTATGTTTGCAAAAAAAATTTATGTGTATGTAGTGGTTTATTCTTTGGTTACTGGTGGTGATCGGAACTTACCGGATGACGAATTGGGTTCGGCGGTAGATGGTGGTGGTACTCGTTCGGCGGTAGTAGCTTCGCTTGTAATCCCGTATTTTATGCCGAGGGAAATTTTGGGATCGAATGTTGACACAAGAATTATGGGATTTCAATTGAAAGGAGATAATTTGAATACTCAACAGATTAATATTGCCAATTATGTAGGTGATATTGTTGGAATATGCGATCATGTGCATGTGCATGAGGATGATATCTTTGAAAAAGATGCCATAGATTTAAACGACTCAGTGGAGCCATATTCATGCATGAAAAATTGTAAAATTCCATATAATCTTACTGGTCCATTATATTTAAGTAATATGAATGGTGGTTCATGTAGACTTTCAATGGGAGAGCAACACAAAGATAATGCCATGGATCATTATAATGGTGGGAGTATAAATGCACCTTGCAAATTAAATAGTTCAAAACATAATGCATATCCACTTCATTCAAAGCTTGTAGCCCAAACATGTGTAGAAGTTAAACAAACGAGTGGGCCAGAGAATTATAGTGATCTAGCGGATGGGCCAAAGATGGGTGAATTAGATTTTGACTCGCTAGTGAACAAGATGTGTTCCAATACTCCATTCGACCCAGGTGGCACCAGTCAGTTAGGCGATACGACATGTGAAGTTAAGATGTTTAGGCGAGTCGTGATAACAATAATAAATGGGAATCGGGTTGATGTTCCTTTTGATCCAGGTGGCTTTGATCCGAAGGCAAAACTCGAGGACGAGTTTTTTTCGAAGACGGGGAGTATGATGCGGGGATATTAATTTGGAGATTATTTTTATCAGTTATTTGAATTATAATTTTGTAATCTTTTTTATTTAGTTTCCTAATATTATGATTCTGAATTATTTAGTTTCCTCACTATATAAGGGGATTTAGGGTTTATTATTTGATCAGTTTTTGAGTTGATTATTATAAAAAGAACGTTGTTCTTGAACCTTTCGGTTCACTTATCGTCTTTGATTAATCGATTGTTCTTGAGCCATTTGAGTACGCTTCCGATCCGTATCACAGTAAGTATTAATTATTCACCAAAATTGGGATAGTTCTCTAGGAGCTAATCACCAGGATGCTTCCATTCCAAGACATGAAACCTGTACATTTGCGGAGGTGAATAAAGGTGATTGGCATTACTTGGTGAGACCAAGATTATGACCATAGTTAAAAAGCTCGGTTCAGATGTTGCATGAGTTAACCCACGACCACTGATTGATCCGTGAAGGATGAATATAAAAGAGGGCAAAAATTAAAGAAAATCAACATCTGAAAAAGGTGAACTAGAGGAAGTAAAAAATGAAAAAACACACACATATTACTCTTCTTTAGGAACATTTACCATGTATTTTTTGCTATAATTTTATATTTATAATGTCCACAGACAGAGGGTACTAGTGGTGGGTGGAGGAGCTGTAGGTTACTCTGCAGCTCAGCTAGAGGTTGCAGTCGGTTGTGCAATTACAACTACATGTTAAACTGAAAGCATGGACCGTCTTTTGGCAGTTTGTGCTGAATAGGAACTCGACTACATATCAGAGGTGATTTAACTGTTAGCCGCTTCTTATCTGATTAAATTATGTATTAAGCTACATGATGGTTAGTATTTTTGGGAAGAATGTTTGGTCTTCAATATCATTTCTTTATCTATTTGAGGTTTAAATTTTTGAGTAATTTTGTCTTGGATATTAATGCACTGGACCATGTGTATCATACAAGCTTTGTAAGCAAGTTCTATTGTGAAATGTCAAAGTAAATGAACGCTTTTCTCATTCGAGTAATCCTTCTTCTCTCTCACCTAAGCATCTCAATACCATCTGGTGTCCGTTGCCCAAATTGGAAAATTTAGGAGCCGCCGGCCACTGGTGTTCACCGACATTCGACCATAATCTGGTAATTCGTTCGCTTGGCTTGGAGCATAGTCAAACTATCTCACCCTCGATAATCGTTTTGTTTCTCAAAGCCCTAATTAGAGACTTTGTTAGGTGTCTGTGTTGTTTTGATGATATCTTTAATTTTTTATAACGATTTAGGGTTACACGGCTGAATTTCTTATGTTACAGTTTGCTTGGTATGTCTCTGTTTTGAATTTGTTGGCCATTATGGAAATTAATGGGATGTGTAAAGAATTTAGGTCTGTTGTATAACTTACATTATGCCTGTTATAGTTCCAGTCATGTTCTTGTGCTTCTAGGGCTTTCTGAATCATAACAAGTCGTCTGTGATGCCGCCAAGATCCATGGCGTTTTTTATCTTCAATTCGATTCAGCCGGTGCAAGAATTGTAAGTGTAAACTAATTTTCACTCATGTTGCATCATTTCTTGATTTATTGTCTGCTTCGCTTCACTGATTGTTGATTTAAAGTGTTTCATATGTGAGATGAATGCTACTGAGCATCCTGGTGCCGCTGTCGATGAAGATGTTCAATCTGTGGTTATCGCCGGATTGGTGGGAAGAAATTAATAACGAATCAAGGAACTAGAAAATTGGCGAATTCTGTACAATTGGCCTCACTCCTCACAGGTGAATTCTGTACAATTGGCCTCACTCCTCACAGTTGACTTTTGTGGATTCTCTCAAGGTATGTGACTATTGCTATTCATGTTCACTTCTCACTGCGAATTTGCTACTTCAAGTCAACTGAATATAGCACCTATCAGAGAAATGAACTCACGTTGTAGTAGTTAAAACTGAAATTTAACATTATATGTTTATAACAATTTTGGGATAACTGGCTTTAGTCGTGTGGGTTATGTAACACCCCGAAAACGGGTTTGGTAATCAAACCACGTTAATAATAATGAATGGGTAAAATACCGTTAGTGGTAAAATTAACCCGGTGAATATAAGGATTTAAATAAATAATCTAATATTAATTAAAAAGAATGATAAATACTTTGAGAAAACAAAGTATATAAAAGACCCAAGTTAACGGGACCTAAAATAAAACGGGTTATGGCTCCCAGAACCCATTAAGTTAACTAGGTAGAACTAACCTAGTTAGTAATGGGTAATGAAATGATAAACCATGGGTTCTAGTTTCAATTGTAAATTCTTAAAACTATAGGTACTAATGTCGTCAAGTAGGAAACTAATTTTTATTAAAACAAATAATTATAACACAATACACACATAGAATGTGTGTGTGTGTGTGCGTGGGGAACGACCAGAGCAGGAAGAAAAGGGGTAAAACCCTAAACTCCACAAAATCTTCCAATTGAAGGTGCAATTGAAGACCAAACTCGAATTTGAATACATAGAAACGATCACCTAGTCGTGAGGATCGTAAGGTATGTCAAATTTTTGATATTTATGAAGTTGAGAATTCTTGATGTACATAAGAAATTCGAAATTGATGTTGCATGATTGTGGTATGGATGATATTGAAGTGAAATCGTGTTTAGGAGTAAACCCTAGACAAGAATATATTGAAATCATGCCTAGCTCAAGTAAATTCAGATTTTGTTGATGCTAAATTCATGTATGAGATGTTTTTAGGGTTTTGATTGCTAAAAAATAGTGTTATGATGTCAAGAACATGCATAAATTGAAAGCTGAATTCAAACAGCTCCTGATCAGAATTTACAGCCGACTTGTATTGGCTGTAACCTGAATAAAACCTGACAAAAACATGTGTTTCTTGAGTCTAAAAGGTAATTCCAGGAAATATCTTTAAAACCCCACTGGAATCGCATTTTTTCGACGAAAATTGAGCGTTTTATGAATTTTTCCGTATCAAAGGTTCAAGCTGCGTTTTCTGGCAGAATTTGCAGCCCATTACGAATGTCATAACTCAATTTAGGAACTTAGTTATGATCTCAAATTTTTACTGTAGATAGTTTTAAGCAATTAAAAGAATCGCCAATTGGAATTTCGTTAATCGGATAAACGAGGAATTTTTAATGAATTTTTTCGTAAGCTGCAGTCAGAAGTGACGAATCTAATTGCAGCTTAGTAAATGAATTTTTATAAATTTTTGGTAGAGAGGTAGACTCTAAAAATTTAACACAATGATAAAACCTCCGAGGGGCACGTCACATAAAAAGATCGTAATTTTTGAAAGCTCATAAGTACAGTAAACGGACGTCCCAAAACAGCTTATTTTCAGTAAATTGAGTTATGCATGTTAGTGAATGATTGATTGACTAATGAAAGTAATGCAAATAAGAAATTGAAATGATTATCGATATGGATTAACATGCAAACTAACAAGTTATGAAAATGATGGTATGAAAGAATAGGAATTTACATTGGCAAGGACCTAAGCATGGATGGCTGACGAGTCAAAGGAAGGCAAGAAGACGAGCTCGAACATAGACGCATAAGGTAAGTGATTCCAATTCACTTCTTAGTATGTACGTAGTATTTAATATTTATGAGTGTAGAAAAATATGCAAGAATCATGTAATGGATGAGAAGTATTGAGGTGAGTGTTATTTCAGTATAACAAAGGAGTTGTTTATAATGAAAGTAAACTAGTAGGATTAAACGGGTCAAATAATGTATAAAGGGGTTTATAAGCCCTTTGCTTATAAATCAGCTTTTGATGCGACCCGAAGTGATAAACGGATCCGTAATTAAATTACGGGCGCGTAGGAAAAAGAATCACGTAAAACGGGTTAGTAAAACGAATGTTATGGCAGTTTAAAGTTTGAAATTGGTTATTATTTGGAGCTAGACAACCGCAGCTCAAATTAAAGAACATTCTGTCGAAACAGGGCCTTGGCGTCGCGCAACGGCCAAGGGAGTTAACCGTTGCGTGGCGCGACGGGTATATTGGCTGGGAAATGTTGTTTTGTTGATGGTTCAGCTTAAGCGACTTGTTTAAATGGATTTCAAGCCTTCACAACTAATGTAATTATTGGTTTTGATCATAGGTAAATGATGGGAGGTTTAAGTATGGGATTACCCTAGTGTTAATGAAGAAAAACCGTAAGTAAAGGTATCTAGGAACGAGTAAGTAGTAGGTTGATATGTATAATGCCTATATTATGTAAAATTATAATTGTGACCTGTTAGCATAAGTGTATGCGTGTAAAGGTAGTAGGCAAAAGCTCGTAACCGTATATGAACGAACGTAGGAAAATAAGATTGTATAGTCATATGTAGTAACGTATGTAAGTAAGAAGTGGGTTGCTAAGAATGCACATAAGAATTAGGAATGTATACCTTTGTGAATGCGAAATGTTATAAATGTATAAATGAATGGTATGGAATGGTTTCATTATGTTCGAGCATTAATGATTGCTAATGGTGTGTTTGAGATTGGAATGTAATGCAGGTATATGAACACCGGGTTCTTGAAGTATCGAAGTCGAACTCTTAACAAGAAAATACGAGAGGATAGTTAAATAAATCAAAGTTTCATTGTTAAATGTTATTCAGTATTAGACTATATGAGAATCATGTTGTATGATGTTGTCAATGACTAATGGTTAAGTTGTATGTGATGTTCACAGGTATTGCACGTATCTCTACCACTACTATCGATGATAAGCATGCATTGATCGAGCCGCAAATCAAGGATTGTACGGGAAGAACGGCCACATAGTTTGATTTATGTATTGTTTTGAAGCGTTAATTTAATGTGGGTATTGTTAATCCCTTTTTGTAAATATTTATCATTTGCATTTGAGTCTGTAAGTAAGTAATGGGTCTAAATAAGAAAGAAATTTTTGGGCTCATATTTTCCGCTGTGTCATATTTAAGTTCTTACAAGTTGGTCTTACAGGGAATTGTTCATTATACGAACGGGTTATGCCCGAATTTTGCAAATAATAATACTTATTAAATAAGTAAGAAATATGGGCGTTATAGGTTAGGTCAAAAGTCGTTAAAGTGTTTTCAGCACATAACCTTCTAAATCAGTTTATTATAAAAACTCGATCGTAAATGTAAGAATTTAGTTTTTTGTAATGGTTTGTTATATAAAAAAATTGTACAAAAGTGTTCGGAGGTCAACACAAAGCGCCTCGACAAAATTTTTGACGTGAACCTTTTTGTTTTGGCAATCAGGGTATGTTGATTATAGAGAAGTTTTAGATACAGTGGTTGACTCGGAAGGATGGCTAAGAAGTAAGAACCAGTGATCTTTGTTACTTTGACAATGAAGGATTCTTATTCGTTATGGATCGGTTGAAAGAGCTTATCAAGTATAAAGGTTACTAGGTATGTTTTATGCATTCATACATTTGTAGCTAAAAGCCTAAAATAGGTGGCAAACACAGGCAGGTCATGTAAGTTGGGTAACGGGTCATATGGGCCAGGCCCGTTGTGTTGACTTGTAGCACTTTTTTGGCCATAATTTTTTTGATCTTTTTAAAAAAGAGTGTCAATGTGTTCACAAAATATTATCTCACTAATATCCCAATGTTAGATAAAATTATGAGATAATGCTATAAAAACATACTTTGTCATTTTAGACGTACGTATACTAGAGGTGCACAAACCGGTTAATTTTAATAACCGGTTCGGTTAACCAGTTATACCGGTTAATTTGACTTTTTGACTTTAACCGGTTAATGCTTTAACCGGTTATTACTTTAACCGGTTATTTTTTTAACTTGTCCGGTTAATTACTTTAACCGGTTCGGTTAATTAACCGGTTATTTTCGGTTATTAACCGGTTTTTTTGCTTTTTTTTTTGAATTTTTCGGTTATTTTTTCGGTTAACCAGTCTATCGGTTAAAAAACCGGTTTAAAAAAAACCGGTTAATAACCGGTTATTATACTAAACACTTATAACCGGTTACTAACCTACGGTTAAAAATAACCACTAACCGGTTATTCCTAAATCGGTTATTAACCGGTTACGGTTTCGGTTAATAACCGGTTACGGTTAATTAACCGGTTATTTTGTGCACCTCTAACGTATACTTGCTGAAATATATCAATGATTTTTCTAAACTAATTAATTTGCATGTCGGTAGTAGGTACCACCATCCGAATTGGAACACGTTTATACAACCGCATCCTCACATTATTGAATATGCATTGATTTCGTATGCATTTCACCTCTTAATCGTTAGAGTTGGCAATTTCATCTCAATTCACATTTAAACATGTATATGGGTTAAATGGTTACATGGGTGATGGATGGGTCAATCAGTGTATAGCCAAATATGTGGATCGAGTTTGTGAGTCATGTAGAGTTTCTTGAATATCTTTTTTTCCTATAATAATCCTCTGTTGTATATAGTTTTCCTATAAAAAAGTTGTTTCAGAACACAGCATTTGATTTTGATTGTTCTTTGACTGTATTAAATAACATTAGTTTAGAGTTTTTTTTTAATGCATAGAAAAAAATACTTATGTCATTTTGACGTTAAAATACCCGGCCTCCGGACGGGTATACAACTAGTTTTCTATGTTGGAGAAGACTTAGTTGCCATGTGCCATCATGTGATTAGCTTCTTGTTCCACGCTATGAAAATATCATCAATTATTGCTGCTGAAGTCCTTGCCACAAAAGGCATCCATGGACCAGGATTTTTAACCTCATGGTTAATATTTTATCTAAATAAAGTACACTTGGTGCAACATGGAAAATTTCTTGATAGGAATCAAGTAATCAACAAAGAAAATCAAAAGGAAAGGAAATAATGAAAGAGAAACGTATAAAAAAACAAATGATACAGTTGGATCACCCCAGTTACAACCTTCTTGTCCACTTAATGTTGGTACTAGTACACCTTTGTGTGATTTCCGTCTTCATTTTATGGCAATTCTCCTTATCTTCGTCTAGGCTAACAGGGCCTTGTTAGGTCATGTGTAGTGGTAACACCACATAAACCTCTTTATGAGGGGTTATGTGATAAATGACAAAAAAGTGAAATGTTGGGGTTACAGTAGGGTTAATGAACATGTGTGTGTAGTGAGGAATTGTACGTTATATATGTATGTGTATATATGTGTGTGTGAGAGAGGCAAATGTGTTCACCCCGTTATAATTTTCGTGAGGGATGCTGGTTCAAGTGGCATAGCGAGGGGCGGTGTGGGGAGGCGTTATAGATGGGTTAGGCGCCATATGAAACCCCACTACACAAGGACTTAAGGGGGAGTGGAGCCTCAAGAAGAAAATACGGTTGAGAGAAAGATCTTTGACGCCTCTTCAGTTATTTTGGAATTGTCCACAATGTGTTAAGTATTTTAAGTACCAAACATTTTATTTTAATATAGTTTTATATATAAAAATATATTTTTTTGAAGGAAGGTTTAAAATTTTAAGATGAAGATTTATTTTAAAACCGTGTTTAATACCCAACCCACCCTACCCTGACCATACTTTCTTCGGTTTATTATGGGCAGCCAAAACCGACTCCCTCAATGGTTAAGACCGAGGTCTCAGTTATATATCAAGGATCGTTTTTAGAATGTATCTAATGATAACATTTTTTTGTTTTTAATTTAATTTATCCGTTAAACTTTATGACAAAAATCATTAACACTTTAAACCTTAATCTAGAAAATCAGAGGAGGTGGGACTGGGAGTTGGGCTAATAATGTAGCGGGGGGGTTCTTCACATCAATCTTGGAATGACTTCGTAGATTTCATTTTGTCATTGTAATTATGTACTATTTGCATCATCAGAGTGCAATGAATCGAATTTAGAAGTTAACAAACATTTTATTCATCAATCATCATCAAAAGCTTACAACTTATGGTAGACATTGCAACGAGAAATACAAAAGAGCGCTAGAGTACACACTTTACACCCTAGAATATCACACACAAACGCTTGATGATGACAACATGATTAAAGTTCATAAAAGAAAATTAACCGGAGATTTCAATAGACTTGACATCAGGCTTCTTCACTTCTTCTTTGGGCACCGTAATTGTAAGCACTCCGTTTTCCATGGCCGCCTTCACCTCATCCATTTTAGCATTCTCTGGCAACCTGAACCTCCTTGTGAATTTTCCGCTGCTTCTTTCAACCCGATGCCACTTATCATTCTTATCTTCTTTCTCCGCGTTCCTCTCACCGGTGATTTGTAAGATGTTTCCTTCTTCCACCTCCACCTTCACTTCCTCCTTCTTGATCCCAGGAAGATCCGCCTTAAACACATGAGCTTCCGGGGTTTCCTTCCAGTCCACACGGGCGTTTACCAACGCAGAAGTTTCCCTTGAAACATCCGAGGAAGACGAAATGGGGAAGTCTTTGAATGGGTCCCAAACGTCGAGGGAAAAAGGGTCGAGGGAAAATTGTCCCAATTTTCCCTAGACGTTTGGGACCCATTCAGAGACTTCCCCATTTCATCTTCATCTGATGTTTCAAGGGAAACTTCTGCATTGGTAAACGCCCTTGTGGATTGGAAGGAAACGCCAGAAGCTCATGTGTTCAAGGCCGATCTTCCAGGGATCAAGAAAGAAGAAGTGAAGGTGGAGGTAGAAGACGGAAACATCTTACAGATCACCGGTCAGAGGAACGTGGAGAAAGAAGATAAGAATGATAAGTGGCATCGGGTTGAAAGAAGCAGCGGAAAATTCACAAGGAGGTTTAGGTTGCCGGAAAATGCTAAAATGGATCAGGTGAAGGCGGCCATGGAAAACAGAGTGCTTACAATTACGGGTGCCCAAAGAAGTGAAGAAACCCGATGTCAAGTCTATTGAAATCTCCGGTTAAGAAAAATTTTTCTATAGTGTATATTTCTTTTTAGTGTCGATAGTGCCTATGTGACATCCTTTTGTGTTTGGTAACCCACAAGGTGTTTGAATAATGCATAACAAGTGTGATTGTTCTTAGTTGCTTTGATAATGAATAAAATGCTTGTGAGCTTCTAGATTTTCTTGTTTGTGTTTTGGTACCTGACTGATCTAATTTAATTTGCCCCTATTTGAGGGATTGAACAACAAGTGCGGGTTAGTTTCAGGTTAAACTTGTGAATGTATATAATTAAACAGGTTGGTTTGACTAGTTAACCTTTTTATTTTTTTTATGTTTAATGAATTGGATATTTTATGTCAACGTTTAAGGGGAGGAAGGGTGGTTCACTAGTGATAGTTTCTATCACTCCCACTATCCAATCAAATCATGCCATGTCAGCACCCAATATTCTATCACTAGTGATAGAAATGTAGGGGGGGTGGTATCACTAGTGATGGGATTCCAATGTACAAGTATTAATGCACAATGTACAAGATACACATTAATATCCTCCAACTTCAACGCGTTATATATATAACTCGTTATACTCTATCACTAGTGATAGAATTGGGCGGGGCGGTGTTCCACGAGTGATACAATAGTATCACGGTATATAACTTGACCACCCCGTGTGGCCTTAATAGATACAATAGTAATTAGCATGAGATTATATAGTTTTAGTTTAAATATGATTATTTTTTTACACAATTGTACTATTTGTTATTTGTACTTTTAGAATATAATTATGTAAAATAAATTTTGATTTAGCTTGTGAATATACATGTTATGTTTGGGTTTATATCTCAGATTTTCAAATTCCATTCATCAATCTATAAACATGATTCATTTAAGACCTCTAATTAAAATTGTATAACGTGTGAAACTACAATTTCTTGGTTAAAATTTTAACCACAATGGCTCCAAACTCCTCCAACTGCATTATGTGCCAAACTTCTCTTCATGTCAGCCACCAGAAAAACTATATTCATTTGATTTGGGTGTATGTTTATCTAGCCTTAAGATGAAACCTTTATCCACTTGAAAAAAGGTTAACCATGACAAAATGGTTTCTTAAAGCTTGGAAACATAGCGCGCTCTTTCTAATGTGTGAAATCGTCAATGAAATAAGATTGAATTACTTGTATAACAATTTAATGTTCTCAGGATTAGAAGATTAATAGTAGATTTAGTAAGAGTGTGCCTATTGGCACACTAAAGTGCCCATTGGCACACCAAACCCTAGCAAAATTAGGGTTTATCTACGTTGCGTATTGGTCAATACGCAGCGTAGATAAACCATAGATCTCAGTGCCTGATAACCAATCATTGCACAGAAAACAAGGTGTATATACGTTGCGTATTGGTAAATACGCAGCGTACATAAAACAGCTGCAAATTTGGGGTCATATTGGTAGGTTTGAAGTGTCAAATTTTTGCCAGGTTTATATACGCTGCGTATAGGTCAATACGCATCGTATATAAAACAACTGCAAATTTGGGGTCATTTTGGTAGGTTTGAAGTGTCAAATTTTTTCCAGGTTTATATAGTTATAATTATTATTATTATTATTATTATTATTATTATTATTATTATTATTATTATTATTATTAACGTAACTTTTTTTAGCGTTTCATGTCTCTAACTGATTTGAAGAATTGGGTACAAGAAACGGGAAATGAGTATGGTTACGTAATTGTTACCTGCCAATCAAAAAATATACGGTGCGTATTGACCTATTTGGTCATTTTATGAAACTCATACTTCAGGGACTAATATGGTCATTATTGAAACTATTTTAACTGAATGGTTTAGCCAGGTTAACTTTCATATAAAGATTTCTTCTTTAAACACTAACTCAGTTAGCATACTTAACTGAACAGTATAGGGACCATTTTTGTCAATTTTCAAAACCTCAGGGATCGTTTTTGTAAATTTTCAAAACATCAGGGACCATTTTTGTAAATTTACGAAACTTCAGGGACCATTTGTGTCAATTTTCGAAACTTCGGTGACCATTTTTGTAAAAATTGAAACTTCAGGGACCAAAGTGTAAATATATCAAAAATCGGTAAAAAGGGGGGTCTTCGTTAAAGAACCGGCCCTCGCAAGGATCGAACTCATGACCTATCGTTTAGAACCGCAACGCCTTAACCAGTTTATCCTCCTACTAGGAGCTGTTAGAATATGAAACTTAATTCCTTATATACACTAGTTAGGTTATACGCTGCGTATTGACCTTTACGCAGCGTATGCCAGGTTTATATACGCTGCGTATAGGTCAATACGCAGCGTATATAACCTTCCTCAATTTTTTATTTACAACAGAACATGTTAAACTTCCAGAATTTTATATAACCTGTCAGAATTTTATATAACCTGCCAGAATTTTATATAACCTGCCAGAATTTTATATGTACACCATAGTATATATATAACCTTTTAGAATATACAAGAGTTTGATATATACAAGAAAAGTTTGTGCATACATAACAAAATGATAAAATATTACTGCTGCTGCTCCTGCTGCTGCTGTTGATGCTGATCCCATTCTGCATCCGTAATAAAGGGTAGTGGAGGTAACCCGTCATGTTGTCGCTGCCGCTGCAGCGCCGTAGCCACCCACTCCATCAGATAGTTGTTCCTTACAGCTAACTGAAGTTGCCGCTGATGTGATGGGTCAGGACCGGGCCAAACATGGCGTGGGAACTGAGGCGCCCCTGGTGGTCCATGCGGTGGTGGTGGCTGCGGAATGACGACGGCCGGCTCACGCGGCTCCGGCGGCTCCGGATCGTGCGGGGGATATACCGAAGGGAACTGTTCCGGCAGCTGTGTAAGCTCGTATTGCTTGCCGTCCAGTTTCTTTAACCGCTTCCCGCATGGGAAGTCTTTGTTAATTTGCATTTCGTTTACTGTGTTCATCCCCATCCGCTTCGGCTGTGTCGCCGGGCATACACGGCCGCGGTCATTCTCCGGATTATAGCCCAACGCAAGGGCTATCCTGGTCACGTAGGCGCCGCCGAATAGCTGTCCACGCTCCTGTCGATGATGCGCGGAGGCGAAGTACTGCGCCAACCCGTAGGCGAGAGCGCACGGCCTCTTGTATAAGAGGCAATATAAGAAAAACAAGTCAACACTCGTACACCACTCCCGGCTTTTGTTTCGAGCAGTGATCGAAGTGGAAATCATTTTGTGCAAATACCTGCATACATGGAAACCAGTCAGTAAATAATAATCAGACGACTTCGACTAAATAATAAAAAAATATACATGAGAAACGCCCCTATTACGCAGCCGTAAACCGGCGTTTAAACGGCAGCAAACGCAGCCCCAAACGGCAGCGATTTGGCAGCCGTTTGTGGATGCGTTTTCAGCCATTTAAAAGCCCGTTTACGGCTGCAAAAGCAGCCGCAAACGACAGCAAAATCGCAGCCGTAAAGGGCATTTAAACGGCTGTCGTTTGGGGCTGCGTTTGCAGCCGTTTAAACGCCCTTTACGACGAAATCGTTGCACATTCAGGCGCGTAGGTCCCTAACGAGCGTAAGGCGCGTACGTCCCTAACGAGCGTCGAAATAAGATCGTCGTTAATATTTTAATGACGATCTTATTTCGACGCTCGTTAGGGACCTACGCGCCTTACGGTTCGACTTCGACTAAAAATTAAAAAAAAAAAATCTGTTTAAAAAAAATCTGTTTAAAAAGAAATTTTGTTTTAAAAAAATTATGTTTAAAAAAAAACTGTTTAAAAAAAAAGTTTTCTGTTTAAATTATATTTTTTTATTATTTAGTCGATGTCGAACTGTAAAACGCGTAGGTCCCTAACGAGCGTCAAAATAAGTTCGTCGTTAAAATATAAAATGGCGAACTTAGTTTCGACGCTCGTTAGGGACCTACGCGCCTTACGTTTCGACTTCGACTAAATAATAAAAAAATATATATTTTAACGACGAACTTAGTTTCGACGCTCGTTAGGCCCGTACGCGCCTTACGGACGACGTCGACGTTCGACTTCGACTAAATAATAAAAAAATATCTTATTTTCGACGCTCGTTAGGGACCTACGCGACTTACGGGACTTACGGTTCGACTTCGACTAAATAATAAAAAAAATATACATGAGAAACGCCCCTATTTCGCAGCCGTTTGGGGCTGCATTTGCAGCCGTAAACCTGGGTTTAAACGTCTGCAACGCAGCCCCAAACGGCAGCGATTTGGCAGCCGATTGTGGCTGAGTTTCCAGTCGTTTAAACGCCCGTTTACGGCTGCAAACGCAGCCGCAAAAGGCAGCGAAATCCCATTCCAGGGGGAGATTGTTGGGATTGAACCCTACCAGAGGAACAGATAATGTAAAGCCAAAACCAGGTCACAACAGTGGATTCACAATAAGCAGACGTTTACATTAAGCTTCCTCCTTGAAAGTGATTTATAACAACTGATGGTCTTGCATCCACTGACTGGACATAACTGCTGCTGTTTCTCATAACTACTGATGAAGCTTAGAAGACTGCTAGACACTAAGCACTGCTGGTACAAACTGCTGATAAGAAAGCTCTGCCCAATCAAGGACTGATCAACCTTGAGGAAAGCACTGATGTAAAGAAGAGAACAACTGTTTTGTGAATTATCTGTTTTATGTATAGTCAGTGGTTAGGTATAACAGTATTTGTAAAAGGACAGTAGATACAGGTTGTTAGGCTGTTAGACGTCGCTTTCCTGGTGACGTCAACTGAGATACCTCAGTGGTTTGGTTTGCCTATAAATGTAACAGTACCCTGTACTGTTACATTTGATTGACTGAGCGAGTTCTTCTCCTCATGTCTAATCCTTTCATCTTGTGCAATCCAACCTTGGGGTATCAGGCTGAGGGGGAGCTTAGTTTGTAAGCAGGTCTGTAATCTTTTGCTTTGATTTGTAATCTTTTGACTCTATGAGAAGCAAATGTTTATCAAACTATTTTCTCCTTTGATTGTGTTTATAAAGTTTGTTATTCATTTTCGCTGCACTTTACATGTTTTCATATTCACTAATTGTTCAAAACATACAAACAAACACAATCATGAGAGCCTCCGATCCTAACAGTTGAGTAATACGTTATTAATAGTGTGCCTTGAGAATGAAAGGTAATGCAGGTACATTATTGAAGCCTCACCAGGACATGGATATGCAGATGAAATGCTTAAAGTTAGAAAGATAACTAAATGGGAAGTGTATGAGATTGAATCTTGTTTAGGTATTGTATACTAATGTTATGAATGCATGTGGTGAGTGCAGGTTGTACGAATCGCAGGCAGTTATCACGAGGAATAGAGATCGAAGATCGGGTCACAAAGTAGATTGTACGGGGATAATTGAGTATGTACTTTAGTAAACATGACTTATACCTTATTTATGTAAAAAAATTCATATTAAAACGAACTTTCAAGTAAGTCAAGACGTTTGTAATGAAAGAAATTTTATGGCACGTATTTCCGCTGCGTCTTTTCAGTTAAAGAGTGTTAGGGTCTTACAAGTTGGTATCAGAGCCCTGGTTTGAGAGAATTAAATACGAGAGGATAGGTACTTGAACTCAAACCTATGTGCTCTTGTGATAAGAAACCCGTACAATCCATGACTTGATCAAGATCTAAAGGTAGAAATGGAATGAAAACGTGCATGTATGCATTCATATGAAGAAACTAACGGTTATATTATGTGTAAGGTAAGCATAACTGCTTGGAAAGGATGATCCGTGAATGCGGTTTAGACCAGCATCAAGGCAAGTGATAAGACAAATGAACCCCAGGTACGTAAATTCAACGTGTGGGCGTATGAAGTGGTATAATTAAGCAAGCGAAAGAAAATTATAAATGAAATATAATAGTGACATGGAAATGAAGTTTTGAAAATGTTACACGTGCCAAAACTTAGTTCTTCGGACATAAGGTGGCGATTACACGAAGGAAAGAAACTAGTATGTGGATTGTGTACCTGGCCAGTACACAAGAAACGTATGACGTTCGTGAGACCGTGATAATTGTTACAGGTATGTCCGTTAGAATTAAGTAGTAGGTGGACGTGAGGGTGAAGAGAAATGTAAGACTCTCAGGAATGAAAGTATGAATGCTATGTTAGAATCCGCGAGACGGATTCGAAACATGAAAGGAGTGAAAGTATGAATGCTATGTTAGAATCCGCGAGACGGATTCGAAACATGAAAGAAGTCAAAGTATGAATGATGTGTTAGAATCCGCGAGATGGATTCGAAGCATGAAAGGAATAAAATATGAATTACCTGTTTGAATTCGCGAGGCGGATTCAACACATGTAAGGAAGAAAAGGTATGAATGATATGTTTGAAACCGCTAGATGGATTCAAACATAGAAGGAATGAAGGGTATGGATGTTACGTTTAAATCCGTGGGACGGATTTAAAACATAAAAAGGATGAAATGAATGCCTTTATAAGTAAGCATGAATGAGAAGAGGTACGAGCGTGTACCTCAATACATATACGATAATTAAGAAACGTTAGTTTACCTTAAAGGGCTGCAAAGATAGGCAAAATAAGTAACCAGAATAAAAGAATTGCATGTAAGGAATGAAACATGGAATGTGTAATAGCGTGTACATAAGACGTTGTGAAAGGATTATAGATGAGTAATCATCTAGTATAATGAATGTTTGAATGAAATATGCTAACTGCTAAATTGTTGATGATAATGTTAGAACTCTTGATGTGACTATTAAGTCAAACATAAATGTGTGTGTGTGTAAGAGGAAATGAGAAAGGTTTCGGGGACGAAACCTTATTTAACGGGGGTAGACTTGTAACACCCCAAAACCCGAATGTTTATATTTGTCGTATGTTCCTATATGACTTAGTATGAAATAACTAACTAGGCTATTTAACCTAGTTAAGTGTGTGGTTAAAAGTCTTAAATGACTAAAGTAGTGCAATTTATGTTAAGTGACAAACATGAGGGGCCAAATGGAACAAGATGAAAGTTAAGTTACTAAATAACAAAACTCTCACACACAAACATACACATCGTGTGTTCGAGAATGAGCAGGAAGCTCCCATGGAGCCAAGAACCCTAACTTCATCCTTTTCATCAAATTGAAAGGCAAAATGAAGCTTAAATTCATAACCGAGCATAGATTAATGATCACCTTCACAACGGGATCGCAAGGTATGTCTTAGAAGTTAGTTTGGTGATTATGCATGAAGCGGGTTATGTTGTAAAGCACGAATTTGTATGAAATTGAGTATGAGTATGTATTAGAATCATCATTTGGAACATGGATTATGCATAAATTAGGTTAATTTGATGTTTAAGGGTAAAACCCATTAGTTATGGTGAGAATGATGATTTGATCCATGTCTAATTCTTGTTGAATGTTGATGTATTTTGATTTGTATGATGGATTCTTGTTGGAGGAATTGAAAGAAATGTGATACTAGTATGTTTGATGTTTATGCATGTATGATTCATGTTGACTAGAAGGAAGAAATTGATGAATTATGTATGAGATTTGAAAGATATGCATGAACTAGTTGTACACTATGCTTAGAAGGTAGTACACATATCAAAAGTATGATGAAATTATGAAGAACTTAAGATTAGATCACTTGTAAGTGATTAACAAGTAGTTATGAAGTGGGTTTTAGATGATGTAATGTAAATTGATGATTTAGTTATGTTAATAATGTTTGGAATCATACATGTGTGTGAATGTTTAAAGAAATCGGGTAAGAAATAATGGATTAGCATGTTATAAGGTTGAATGATAAATTCCATATAAGATCCGTGTAATGAAAAGGCTGTGATGAATGATGAATAAGCTAACTATCTTGAGAATGATATATGATAGTTGATGCTTGATAAGCGACATGGAAGCTTGGGAAAGAAGCAGGTCAAATGGAACTTATGTGCACGGGAAGCGTACTCGGATGCAAAGTAAGTTAAGCTTACACCCTCCTTGTAGAATACCTATTCATTTTATAGATTATGAATATGATAAGTTTATAAATGAGGTATGAAGTTCCGACAAGTTTTGATACGGGTCGAAACATGTGTTCATGACAAGAAACTAAGTTTGATGGTTAAAAAGGTATTATGGTAATTTTGGTTGCAAGTTAACAAAGTAATAAGTTACATGGATGGGATGACGAATAACTAACATCCCACAAGGATAAAATGGGCATTTAGACTTAACGGGTCAAACGGTGAAGATGTCACCCTTTGGCGTTATCGACTAATGAATTTCTTTGTTAAGTATTATGAATTGTAGAATGTATAGAAAAAGGATTTGTGTTGCTATTATCTAGCAATTCAGCGGATGAAGTATTAGAACGGGTCATAGCTTTGATCTGAGCTAGGTATGTGAATTTACCATTGTAGATAAGTCGCATGATCGGTAATTTATGAAATGAAGTCTTTAGTAGTAAAGGATGGGTCAAAGTTGACAAAAACGCCCTTGATGGGTAAAAAGAGCAAATGGTCCTAAAAGTTGATTACAAACAAGCTATTTGATTAAATGAATGTTTTGAAAAAGTAAGAAAACGAGAAGTATGATTTTCGTAAGCTAAGGACCTTAAAATGCGCAAATACCCTTAACGGGTCAAAATAAGCTCTTGAGCGAAAATGGGTCAAGAGGATGCAAGTCATCCGAGAACTTAATCTTTTATGATATACAATGTTGAAATTATAAGGTTCATGGGGAATTTAGGTCAAACAATCAAGTTATGTTGATGAATGCATGAACGGGTCGAATAAGTGAAAGCGGGTATATAAAGCCGAGAGCTTTAAGTGAATATTTTCCTTAACCGGATGTTAGATTTCAAGTTCATATGATAGAATGTGAATTTACAAGCACGTAGGAAGAAACGGGAGGTTAAACGGGTAAACGGTTCAAAAGTTATGCGCGTTTTAGTGCGTACGGACGACGAAACGGAACTGCAGAAAAATGCAATTTCTAGAGGGGGTCGCCGACGGGCTCCAGAAAGTGAGTTTTTGGCTGACGGGTTATTTGACTGTCTACGGGGGTTTTTGGCTATAGGTAATTGCAAGGGCTGTCGCCGACGCCCTCCCCAAGTTCAAAAACCTAAAAATTTGTTATTTAAGTTGATTTATGTATCGTAGGCTTCGGTTTGTTATCCGTGGACTACGTCGGACTTTCCAAACATGATTTTGATGGTTCCTTAGATGTTTATGGGCTATAAATCTAAGTCTAAGTCCCATGTAATTAATGTATGATTATGTAAGAAGTATGTGAGAGCTTGTATGTGTATATATGGGTATGTACATCTGTAGATGTGTATACATATGTATGTGTGAAGGTACGTCTGAGTGTATGTATGCACGTGAAGATATGGGAAGGTATGTATGCATGTGGATGTCTACGTATGTAAGCATAAAGGTATGTATGAGTATACAAGGGTTCGGTAAGATCTTGAATGTCTAATTGTGAGTATGCAAGTAAGTAGAGACGTAGTAATGTATGTACGTATGTAGATATGCATTCATGTATATGTGAAGATACGTATGTGTATATGTACGTATGTAGAGACGTAGTAATGTATGTACGTATGTAGATATGCATTCATGTATATGTGAAGATACGTATGTGTATATGTACGTATGTAGAGACGTAGTAATGTATGTGCGTATGTAGATGTGTGTTTGGTATATATGAAGGTACGTATGAGTTTATGCATGTTTGTAGAGATATAGGAAGGCATGTACGTATGCAGATGTGTATGTATGCATGTAAGAATGTATGTACGCGTGATTTAGGTACATTGATGTTGGGATTGAACCCTACCAGAGGAACAGATAATGTAAAGCCAAAACCAGGTCACAACAGTGGATTCACAATAAGCAGACGTTTACATTAAGATTCCTCCTTGAAAGTGATTTATAACAACTGATGGTCTTGCATCCACTGACTGGACACAACTGCTGCTGTTTCTCATAACTACTGATGAAGCTTAGAAGACTGCTGGACACTAAGCACTGCTGGTACAAACTGCTGATAACAAAGCTCTGCCCAATCAAGGACTGATCAACCTTGAGGAAAGCACTGATGTAAAGAAGAGAACAGCTGTTTTGTGAATTATCTGTTTTATGTATAGTCAGTGGTTATATATAGCAGTATTTGTAAAAGGACAGTAGATACAGGTTGTTAGGCTGTTAGACGTCGCTTTCCTGGTGACGTCAGCTGAGATACCTCAGTGGTTTGATTTGCCTATAAATGTAACAGTACCCTGTACTATTACATTTGATTGACTGAGCGAGTTCTTCTCCTCATGTCTAATCCTTTCATCTTGTGCAATCCAACCTTGGGGTATCAGGCTGAGGGGGAGCTTAGTTTGTAAGCAGGTCTGTAATCTTTTGCTTTGATTTGTAATCTTTTGACTCTATGAGAAGCAAATGTTTATCAAACTATTTTCTCCTTTGATTGTGTTTATAAAGTTTGTTATTCATTTCCGTTGCACTTTACATGTTTTCATATTCACTAATTGTTCAAAACATACAAACAAACACAATCATGAGAGCCTCCGATCCTAACAATTGGTATCAGAGCTTGGACAGTCAAATTCGATCTAACAATCAATTTGACATAATAGTTCAGCTCAAAATTCATTGATACTAAGGTTGGTTGTATTTTGTTGAAAAACAGAGTATCGAGTAAATCATGTTCAAAATGGTTAATCAAAAACTCTGGAAATCAACCAAGATGTCATATGACACACAAATTTCACACAACAAGTGAATTCATGCACAAGTCACTCATAGTTTTCAGATCTGAAAACATATCTGTTAAACTATGGAATTATTTCATGTTTTCAAAATTGATTTCAATTGCTGTTATGAAAATTGTGATGTCACCTTATTAAAATGCTAAAGTATGAATCTCATATTAACAAAAACCTATGTTCATAATACATTAGTGTTTTTGTTACCTTAAAAAGAGGGGAATTAAAACTTTAGTCATTCAAATCTTATGTGTTGAAAACAGGTTGAGTTCCTCAAAAGGACAAAATCAACTATGTTAAAATACATTAAGAAAATTCACAAAAAATCAGAAGTGTGTCTATCTCAAAACTTTTAAAGTCAAAAGAAAAGAGTATAAACATAAAACACTTATGAGCCAAAGTTTAAGGTAATAATGGTCATTAAGCAACTATGTGAATTCATCTGTTCAGGAAAAGATTTTGATTCCAGTGAATGAATTCCAAAGAGGACTAGACAAATGTTCAAGAAATTTATCCATGTGTCCTCATGATTGCAATCAACTGACAAAGAAAATGGTATCAAACAGTGGTCAAAATGTATTCAGAATGTTCCACAAACTGTTGACAAACCACTGACCATTTTTAGTAACTTGTGAATGATGTGATTATATACTCTATTGAAATTTTACCAGATCCTTTTTGATACTATTCTCAGAGAATCCTTTAACCATTTTTTTACGTTCAAAGGATTTTCTAGAATAACCAGGATATATTATTCATTTTTTTTTGGAATAATATATTTGGAACTCTTGCTTATTTTTGTTGGCAATTAGTTTCAGCTCCTGTCAGGATGTAATACCTTATTTTTTGATGGTATTATTGTCCTCATAAATGGGTCAATAGGAAATGGTACATATGCCAAGATCATGTCATACTCAGGTTTGCTCCTAAATTTTTAATCAAAGGTTGATTGCAAACTATGCTTGAATTACTAGGGTACTCATGGTTTAATTGAGTATTAACCGAAAATGAGTTGCCTTAGCAAAAAGTTTTCATCATCTGGGGTACCAAACCACTGTCTTTCAAAATTAACATGTGGCAAAACCTTGAATGAAAATTCTCAAAACTGTTGCTGGAATACTTGTCCTTCAGATCTGTACCATTTACCCTAACCACTGTTTTGTTCCAACGTCTAATCTCTAAACACTGTCCACTGCTGAAAGTTAACCACTGATTCCTCATTTCATTGAAAAGAACTAATGTTCAAAATCAGTGTCTTATCCACTGATATGCTATCCACTGATAGCAAAAATCATCCACTGTCCACAATTTTTACCGTTGTAACCACTGATGCTTGATACGTCAGTGGCCCTTAAAACAACTGTTCTCCATACTTCATCCATTTCATCAGTGTTTGACACGTGGTCAGTTTTTAGCCCTCAGATCGTAATAACCGCTGCCACATCAGCGATCATTTTTTCTACCTAAATAAAACCCTGCCCTAAACCCCAAACAGGGTTTTACACTGTCCAATTGAATTCCAAAATTCTCTTCAGAAAGCAGTTTCCAACCCTTCTTCTCAAAATCTTCAAAATCATTCTTAATTCTTCTCCGCAAAAATGACAAAATCAAAGTCGAAATCAAAATCAAAACCTAAATCACCACCACCCTCCAATGAGGTCGCTCAAACGACCGAAGAATCAATCGAAATACCATACAAACAATCTCACAACTATTTGGGTTTACTCACAAAACCCACAAACAACCATACCTTCGATTCCATTCTCGACACCATATCTACATCAAAGTACAAAACTTTGTTGATAGTAGACGCTCCCATATATCTGCAAACCCAGAGAGAGTTCTGGAAAAATGCTACGCTTGAAAAACAAGATGATAAAGTAGTGGCCATTAACTCCTCGATACAGGGTACGGCGATTCAAATCACTCCGCAATCACTATCAGAAATCTTCAAACTAGATGATCAGAAAGGTAAAGCTTCCTTTGACAAAAATGAGTTAAAAGCTGATTTTCTGAAAAGGGGCTATGCAGAACAGTCAAAGGTAGATACCCTACAAAAGGGTTATTTTCCATCTGCACCCAGATTTTTATTTCACACACTTCTGATGTGTGCTTCGAATAAAACCACATCTTTTAACGAAATACCATTGAAAATTCAATGCCTGGGTTACGCTATTTTGAATAGTAAGGACTACAACTACTCCCAGGAGATTTTCAATGACATGGTGAAAAACGTTGAAAGTAAAGCATTTTTGTTGTTTCTAAGATTTTTGAGTTATTATTTTTTACAAAAATTTGATAAGAAAAATGAAAATTTACTTAAACAAGGTGTCTATTTTCAAATAAAAAGCTTGACACCTGAAACATTCACTAGAATGTTGGCACCAATAAAAACAAAAGCAGGGGTATCTGAGCAGATTTTAGCGGTTACAACTGCTCCTCAGGTATCAGCTGCTGAGCCCACTGCTCCAGGTGATCAAAGCAGCACAACCACTGCTTTGAAACCCACACCTGACATCACCAAAAAGACCAAAAGAAAAACATCCAGAAAACCCACCAAACCCAAAACAAAGGCAACTCTGGAAGATGAGATCCCAAAGGAAATGCCTGTGACAACACAAAAGTCACCACAAACCACTGCTGCTACTTCCTCACAGCAGTTGGAAGAAAGATCTCAACCCATGCCTAAAACTCCTCCTGCATCCTCACAAAAGGATCAGGTTGTATTCATAGGGACACCAAATTATGAAGCTCTAGATCCACTTGGCTCTATCTTCCACAGTCCTGATCCCAAGGACATGTCTCTTTCAACACCTATACCTTCACCAATCATAATGCCACAATCCATGCTACCCTTGTTGCATGAAGCTGGTATAGCTCAGACTCAAACCAGTTCCTCTCTATCACCTATCACTGAGAGTATACCCCCACAAGAGACTGGGTCTGATGCTACTACTTCTGATATCCCAGCAACAATTGAGGAGGTTACACCCCCTTAGTTACAAGTAACTCTCGGTGGTAGTTCAAGTGGAGCAGCAACTACAACTGGTGGATCAACAGATCCTCAGTTGGACAGTTGTTTCATAAGTAAGACTCCCTTGAAGGCAATTTCTTCCATGGCAACTTCGGTAACCACCAGTGAGTTGGATCTAACCACTGGTATCATCAAAGGTTTATCGAGTGCTGAAGAAAGAAGTACCCAGTACCAAGAACAAGGGGCATCAATGGGTGATTTTTGGGACTCTGTCCCACAGACACACATTGATATAACCACTGCTGGTGGGGATTCAGATGATCCCAGTAAAATGGGTGATGATTCAAGATACCAGGAATTGACGGGCAGAGTTGAAAAACTTGAAGAATCAGTTTCTAAAATAAAGGAGATGGTGCAAGAGATTTTAAAAGCTCAGAAAGCACAATCCACTGCTGTTCCACCTCAAGCACCTGCTCCACAACAAGCATTTGCTGCAAATGAGCTCTGGAATCTCTTTCAACCTATGCTTGAAAGACAAAAACAAGTGGCTGATCAGCAGCATGAAATGCATATACAAATGCTGACCAATATGGTGGAATCAAGGTTCAAGGATACTCAAGCAGATATCAAGGCTATTAAGGCCAGCATCCAAACTACCACTGGCAAAGCTCCTTCAACTTTGCTATTCTTTGATGATCCCCTTGCAGATAATGCCAAAAAGGGGGAGATAATGAAGCAAATGAAGAAGAAGGGAATAGAACATGGCCTGTGTGTTGAACCTGAGCAAGCAAAGCAAACATCTGAACCACCTCCCACAAAATATCAAACAACTGATACAACAGAAGTTACAAAAACTGCTGTCAGTAGCCAAACAGCTGCCATTTCATCAACACACACACTTTCAACACACACCACTCTATCACACACCATTACAACCACTGTTCCACCACCATCCTCATCTACAATCATATTACCACCACTGCCTCCTGCCATAAAGCAGAAGACAGCAGATGTCACAACATATGCTGTAATGACAACAATGATTGAGACACCAGTTGTTTCAACCACTGTCAGTCAGTCACAATCACAAACCACTGCTATCCAATCTCAAACCATTGATTCATCCAAAATATCATCTGCCCCTTCTTCATTAAAAAGGAGAAGGAATCTCATATCAGATGATGATTCACCACCACCATCACCACCATCAAAAACTACCTCACCACTTCCTTCCCCTGCTCAAAAGCAGAAGACAACTGCTGACATATCAGCAGTTGTAATGACAACAGATGTTGAGACACCAGTTGTTTCAATAGCTGTTAGTCAATCATCCACCACTTCTCTTACCTTTCCTACATCACAACCAAAGCTCTTCAACAGAAAAAGAAAGCCAATCCCTGTCGATGAGGGTATACATGATCCTAATGTTGCACAACATCCACTGGAACTTGAAGCTATCAAAAATGAGATGAGGCAATTCTATACAGAAGAAGATCCTTCAAAAAGAAGATTCTCCTCACTCTAGGCTACATGCCACCAGATGATATGGATGATTACCTCAAAATCAAGGCAAGGCAAGCAAGACTAAGAGCTAAAGTTGAGAGTGAAAAAGAACGGTTAAGCAAAGATGGCATTGCTAAAAGACTGGAGTTCTACTTCACAAAAGTAAAGCAGATAGAAGAGTTTGCACAAGATCTAAACAAAGAAAAGGCTGATCAAAAGAAAGAATTAAGAAAACAATATCTAGCCTACATCATGAAAGAGAAATTCTATCCTGCTGAAGAACAACAGTTCAAAGAATGACCAGTAGTCGCTCTTAAGCGTGAGGCAGAAAGGATTGAGAAAATTAAGAATGATCCTACAAAGAAGAAGAATGCTCCAAACTGGAGAAAATACGAAAAGCTCATTGCTGACCTAACTGCTGAGTATAAGAGAAAGAAAAAGGAGCTGGTGGATGTAAAAATGGATACTGCTGAAGCCATATCAAAATGGTCAAAACAGCAGACTGATGAAGCCTATGAAAGGCTAAAGAAAAGAAAGATAACTGTTTCAAGCACCTCAAAAAAGCATGAACAAAGAATGAAGCTTGAACAGCAGATAGAAAACCTCAAAACACTGTTCCGGTCTACTTTCGTGACAAATCAAGAAGAAGGAGAACAGCTGACCAGTGAAGAGGTAAAAGAAAAAGAAGTTGAGTACTTCAAAGAATCCATCATGAAAATGGGTCTAAAAGAAGAGAGCTCAGAAAAACTTCAAAACCTTTTAAAAGGGATGTTAACCAAACCTGCATCATCAGACACTTCAACAGACATGACAGACATTGAAAGGCAGGAGCTGATTGAAAGAGAAACTGCAGAAGATATAGCAGCAGCAAATGATGTCATAGAAATGGCTTTCAAAAGAATGTCTGAAAGTCTGCAAGTTTTCACAAGGCCAACATCTCCCAACTCATCTTCAAATAAATATCTCCCAAGAAATCCAATGGGTTCGAAAGTACTAAAGTGGATGTCTGACCAAAAGACCCATGTATTGACTATTGTCAGATCCAATGGAAATGTGAAGTACATATCAAGGAAAGAAGCACTAGGCCTTAGTGTTCAAGATTTGCAGGATCTCCTTGAACTTACACTGTGCTGGGATGAAGATGACACAAGTTCCAAGGAATTTGAAGAAGAATTTAAAAGAGAAGCAAGGGAACTTTTGATGAGTAATAAAGATCCAAAATAATGACAGGTTTTGGCATTATCTGTTCCAGGGGGAGATTGTTGGGATTGAACCCTACCAGAGGAACAGATAATGTAAAGCCAAAACCAGGTCACAACAGTGGATTCACAATAAGCAGACGTTTACATTAAGCTTCCTCCTTGAAAGTGATTTATAACAACTGATGGTCTTGCATCCACTGACTGGATACAACTGCTGCTGTTTCTCATAACTACTGATGAAGCTTAGAAGACTGCTGGACACTAAGCACTGCTGGTACAAACTACTGATAAGAAAGCTCTGCCCAATCAAGGACTGATCAACCTTGAGGAAAGCACTGATGTAAAGAAGAGAACAACTGTTTTGTTAATTATCTGTTTTATGTATAGTTAGTGGTTAGGTATAGCAGTATTTGTAAAAGGACAGTAGATACAGGTTGTTAGTCTGCTAGACGTCGCTTTCCTGGTGACGTCAGCTGAGATATCTCAGTGGTTTGGTTTGCCTATAAATGTAACAGTACCCTGTACTGTTACATTTGATTGACTGAGCGAGTTCTTCTCCTCATGTCTAATCCTTTCATCTTGTGCAATCCAACCTTGGGGTATCAGGCTGAGGGGGAGCTTAGTTTGTTAGCAGGTCTGTAATCTTTTGCTTTGATTTGTAATCTTTTGACTCTATGAGAAGCAAATGTTTATCAAACTATTTTCTCCTTTGATTGTGTTTATAAAGTTTGTTATTCATTTCCGCTGCACTTTACATGTTTTCATATTCACTAATTGTTCAAAACATACAAACAAACACAATCATGAGAGCCTCCGATCCTAACAGTTGAGTAATACGTTATTAATAGTGTGCCTTAAGAATGAAAGGTAATGCAGGTACATTATTGAAGCCTCACCAGGACATGGATATGCAGATGAAATGCTTAAAGTTAGAAAGATAACTAAATGGGAAGTGTATGAGATTGAATCTTGTTTAGGTATTGTATACTAATGTTATGAATGCATGTGGTGAGTGCAGGTTGTACGAATCGCAGGCAGTTATCACGAGGAATAGAGATCGAAGATCGGGTCACAAAGTAGATTGTACGGGGATAATTGAGTATGTACTTTAGTAAACATGACTTATACCTTATTTATGTAAAAGATTCATATTAAAACGAACTTTCAAGTAAGTCAAGACGTTTGTAATGAAAGAAATTTTATGGCACGTATTTCCGCTGCGTCTTTTCAGTTAAAGCGTGTTAGGGTCTTACAAGTTGGTATCAGAGCCCTAGTTTGAGAGAATTAAATACGAGAGGATAGGTACTTGAACTCAAACCTATGTGCTCTTGTGATAAGAAACCCGTACAATCCATGACTCGATCAAGATCTAAAGGTAGAAATGGAATGAAAACGTGCATGTATGCATTCATATGAAGAAACTAACGGTTATATTATGTGTAAGGTAAGCATAACTGCTTGGAAAGGATGATCCGTGAATGCGGTTTAGACCGGCATCAAGGCAAGTGATAAGACAAATGAACCCCAGGTACGTAAATTCAACGTGTGGGCGTATGAAGTGGTATAATTAAGCAAGCGAAAGAAAATTATAAATGAAATATAATAGTGACATGGCAATGAAGTTTTGAAAATGTTACACGTGCCGAAACTTAATTCTTCGGACATAAGGTGGCGATTACACGAAGGCACGAAACTAGTATGTGGATTGTGTACCTGGCCAGTACACAAGAAACGTATGACGTTCGTGAGACCGTGATAATTGTTACAGGTATGTCCGTTAGAATTAAGTAGTAGGTGGACGTGAGGGTGAAGAGGAATGTAAGACTCTCAGGAATGAAAGTATGAATGCTATGTTAGAATCCGCGAGACGGATTCGAAACATGAAAGGAGTGAAAGTATGAATGCTATGTTAGAATCCGCGAGACGGATTCGAAACATGAAAGAAGTCAAAGTATGAATAATGTGTTAGAATCCGCAAGATGGATTCGAAGCATGAAAGGAATAAAGTATGAATTACCTGTTTGAATTCGCGAGGCGGATTCAACACATGTAAGGAAGAAAAGGTACGAATGATATGTTTGAAACCGCTAGATGGATTCAAACATAGAAGGAATGAAGGGTATGGATGTTACGTTTAAATCCGTGGGACGGATTTAAAACATAAAAAGGATGAAATGAATGCCTTTATAAGTAAGCATGAATGAGAAGAGGTACGAGCGTGTACCTCAATACATATACGATAATTAAGAAACGTTAGTTTACCTTAAAGGGCTGCAAAGATAGGCAAAATAAGTAACCAGAATAAAAGAATTGCATGTAAGGAATGAAACATGGAATGTGTAATAGCGTGTACATAAGAAGTTGTGAAAGGAATATAGATGAGTAATCATCTAGTATAATGAATGTTTGAATGAAATATGCTAACTGCTAAATTGTTGATGATAATGTTAGAACTCTTGATGTGACTATTAAGTCAAACATAAATGTGTGTGTGTGTAAGAGGAAATGAGAAAGGTTTCGGGGACGAAACCTTATTTAAGGGGGGTAGACTTGTAACACCCCAAAACCCGAATGTTTATATTTGTCGTATGTTCCTATATGACTTAGTATGAAATAACTAACTAGGCTATTTAACCTAGTTAAGTGTGTGGTTAAAAGTCTTAAATGACTAAAGCAGTGCAATTTTTGTTAAGTGACAAACATGAGGGGCCAAATGGAACAAGATGAAAGTTAAGTTACTAAATAACAAAACTCTCACACACAAAATCACACATCGTGTGTTCGAGAATGAGCAGGAAGCTCCCATGGAGCCAAGAACCCTAACTTCATCCTTTTCATCAAATTGAAAGGCAAAATGAAGCTTAAATTCATAACCGAGCATAGATTAATGATCACCTTCACAACGGGATCGCAAGGTATGTCTTAGAAGTTAGTTTGGTGATTATGCATGAAGCGGGTTATGTTGTAAAGCACGAATTTGTATGAAATTGAGTATGAGTATGTATTAGAATCATCATTTGGAACATGGATTATGCATGAATTAGGTTAATTTGATGTTTAAGGGTAAAACCCATTAGTTATGGTGAGAATGATGATTTGATCCATGTCTAATTCTTGTTGAATGTTGATGTATTTTGATTTGTATGATGGATTCTTGTTGGAGGAATTGAAAGAAATGTGATACTAGTATGTTTGATGTTTATGCATGTATGATTCATGTTGATTAGAAGGAAGAAATTGATGAATTATGTATGAGAGTTGAAAGATATGCATGAACTAGTTGTACACTATGCTTAGAAGGTAGTACACATATCAAAAGTATGATGCAATTATGAAGAACTTAAGATTAGATCACTTGTAAGTGATTAACAAGTAGTTATGAAGTGGGTTTTAGATGATGTAATGTAAATTGATGATTTAGTTATGTTAATAATGTTTGGAATCATACATGTGTGTGAATGTTTAAAGAAATCGGGTAAGAAATAATGGATTAGCATGTTATAAGGTTGAATGATAAATTCCATATAAGATCCGTGTAATGAAAAGGCTGTGATGAATGATGAATAAGCTAACTATCTTGAGAATGATATATGATAGTTGATGCTTGATAAGCGACATGGAAGCTTGGGAAAGAAGCAGGTCAAATGGAACTTATGTGCACGGGAAGCGTACTCGGATGCAAAGTAAGTTAAGCTTACACCCTCCTTGTAGAATACCTATTCATTTTATAGATTATGAATATGATAAGTTTATAAATGAGGTATGAAGTTCCGACAAGTTTTGATACGGGTCGAAACATGTGTTCATGACAAGAAACTAAGTTTGATGGTTAAAAAGGTATTATGGTAATTTTGGTTGCAAGTTAACAAAGTAATAAGTTACATGGATGGGATGACGAATAACTAACATCCCACAAGGATAAAATGGGCATTTAGACTTAACGGGTCAAACGGTGAAGATGTCACCCTTTGGCGTTATCGACTAATGAATTTCTTTGTTAAGTATTATGAATTGTAGAATGTATAGAAAAAGGATTTGTGTTGCTATTATCTAGCAATTCAGCGGATGAAGTATTAGAATGGGTCATAGCTTTGATCCGAGCCAGGTATGTGCATTTACCATTGTAGATAAGTCGCATGATCGGTAATTTATGAAATGAAGTCTTTAGTAGTAAAGGATGGGTCAAAGTTGACAAAAACGCCCTTGATGGGTAAAACGAGCCAATGGTCCTAAAAGTTGATTACAAACAAGCTATTTGATTAAATGAATGTTTTGAAAAAGTAAGAAAGCGAGAAGTATGATTTTCGTAAGCTAAGGACCTTAAAATGCGCAAATACCCTTAACGGGTCAAAATAAGCTCTTGAGCGAAAATGGGTCAAGAGGATGCAAGTCATCCGAGAACTTAATCTTTTATGATAGACAATGTTGAAATTATAAGGTTCATGGGGAATTTAGGTCAAACAATCAAGTTATGTTGATGAATGCATGAACGGGTCGAATAAGTGAAAGCGGGTATATAAAGCCGAGAGCCTCCGATCATGTTGAAATTATATGTTTTCATATTCACTAATTGTTCAAAACATACAAAAAAACACAATCATGAGAGCCTCCGATCCTAACAGTTGAGTAATACGTTATTAATAGTGTGCCTTGAGAATGAAAGGTAATGCAGGTACATTATTGAAGCCTCACCAGGACATGGATATGCAGATGAAATGCTTAAAGTTAGAAAGATAACTAAATGGGAAGTGTATGAGATTGAATCTTGTTTAGGTATTGTATACTAATGTTATGAATGCATGTGGTGAGTGCAGGTTGTACAAATCGCAGGCAGTTATCACGAGGAATAGAGATCGAAGATCGGGTCACAAAGTAGATTGTACGGGGATAATTGAGTATGTACTTTAGTAAACATGACTTATACCTTATTTATGTAAAAGATTCATATTAAAACGAACTTTCAAGTAAGTCAAGACGTTTGTAATGAAAGAAATTTTATGGCACGTATTTCCGCTGCGTCTTTTCAGTTAAAGCGTGTTAGGGTCTTACACAGACGTGTCAAACAGACTATATGGGTC